>JZKD02S1612379.1:0-12879 GCA_000966675.3 Picea glauca | reverse complement strand
GTTGCTCTAACACAGTGTAAACATAGAAATGAAAGAAACTGGCATTCATAAAGCAAGAAGTCTCAAAAGTCCATACATAACCAGATTAACAGTGCTTCGTTAAAACTTTACAACCAGGAGCTCTGCTCAACAATCGATAGATTACAAATTACAAAGATTGAGTTTATATACTCAAGGAAAATTGCCTCACAGAGGCACATGCAGTTATCTGAAGCTTGGTGTCCTTTCAGCCAAAATTGGACAGGCTTTCTTGGTCAGACGCCTTCTTAACTGCACACGACTCTTGCAGGGGGAGTAGCTGAGCCAGTAAATGTTGATTTAGCGTGCGCAGACGTCCTCTGGCTAGATGAGGATTCGACATGGCTTCTTTGAAGAACTGGGTACATAGGACTCTCTCGAGTAGACCGCTTGCCAGACCTTCCATACCTTACACTTAATACCTGAGGAGAAGTTTCACCTACCCCTTCTCGCCTTTATTTACTCCAAGCGAAGGCCGGGAACGAGATCGTATCAGATGGTATCAGGAGATTGAGACGATCCTTTCAGCAACTGGACTTGGCGCCTCTAGACCCTTTTAACATAGCTCCTTTCTTTCCCATGTGACTATGGGATGTGACCCCGTGCTTATTCCCAAAGCACTTTCAACGTTCGCGAATGGAGGGAGTTAATCCCTGCTTCTTGAAATCACGATGAGTGAAACACCGAGACGGCTTAATCTAGCACCACGCGTCCCTCTAGATCCGACGGTTCAGAATCCTTCTCATGCTACTGTGGGCCCGGGCCTTGAATGCTCTCGGCACCTCGCGCATAGCGAAGTAACGAAGCTTCTCTTTGTACCTTGAAATAGCGATGGGAGAAACGCCGAGGTGGCTTAATCACGTGACAGGTGTCTCCTGTAGATGGACAGCTGAGATCACCTCAACAATACTGTGGGTCCGGGTCCCAGACGCCTTTGGCACTTCATGTTTCGTGACAAGGAGGAGGCTGTCTCTCATGCTTCAAAGCTATGATAGGTGAAACACCGAGACAACTTGGTCGCACACCACGCGTCCCTCTGAATGGACGACTAAGATCACCTTCGTGATACTGTGGGCCCGTCATTAAAAGTTCTTTTCACTTCGTGATTCTCAAGCTCGTGGGTCAAAGTACTAACACCTCTCGCAACTCGTGGCTTCGCAAGTTGGAGTATCGAACTTTGGCCATCTCCCCTCGTGAGGTCCCGAGACGCGATGGTCAACGAAGGTTGACCCCTCTGGGCACTTTTCGTAACTCGCAATCTCGCGCAACCAAAAGACATGGTTTGTCCCTTGAACTCGTGAACCCTGAGTTCGAAAAACACTGTTGCGCTTATACAGATCACGATTGACGCCTTTAGAAAGAATTTTTGCTCTATATTTGGCGCGACTCAGTTAATCTATGATTTCCCATCAACCGTTGTTCTGCTCTGATGCTGGATCCTTTCCACTGAAGAATACAATGCCCACTCGCTTGATTTTAAGTCCGAAAAGGACTTCTTTTGTGTGCTACACTTGGGCGCTTTTCGTGCAACTTGTAGATCCGAACACTCCTAGGCTCGAGACAAGAAATGTCACTAACACATCATACCCAAGTAGAATATAGCTTGACCTCAAGAATTATTTGGAAACACTTCGTCTTTTTGTGCTACTAGAAAACTCTTCAAACAAACTTGTGAGTTCTGCCACTTTAGTTCATAGGCTCCCAGCGGATTAGTTCCTGCACACACTATCAAACTCATGACATAAAGACTCAGATCTCAGACAGGAGGGAGCTCAAAATACCAAGACTAACCAACACTATAATACTTGATGCCTCAAATGAGTGCCCCTGATCTTTATTTATAGACTTTATATAGACTTCAGACTGAAGAAACGTGCAAGAATTGTCCTAAATGGTAGACAAAAATATATTAGTACTAACTGACAATATTTTCTGTAAATTCTTTACTTTCCAAAAGATTCCTTAGAATGTGGGTCAAACTGCACCAAACATAGGAGAAGTGCTCCGAGTTATAAGGATTTGCAATAAAATAAAATCATACAGAGAATATATTAGTCATGATCACAAAACATCCCTATATTATATTGTTTGGAATAACCTCCGCTAGTTTCCCAATATTTTGAATAAAGCTTACGTACTATGATGGTTCGTCCTTGGAATGATTGTGCAGATATTCTCATTTTTACAAGACATTGGAGATGATGAGTTGCATACATTGACAATATCATGTCATCACTAATTCTATCAGATTCAAATAGATCACAGATTTCTCTGAGTGGAATATCTTTGGTTGTGCATCCTATCTTTAAGCATGCTGGGTCCACTGCGCTTTTGTTGATGTTGAAGTATCTCCACAAATATGATAGCCAAACATGATATAATCCCCTCATACTAGTACATACACTTCTGAATTTCAATAATGTGAAATATGTCTTATTCCTATTCTCTTTCCTAAGAAAATTCCACCATGCCTTTTTGTATTCACTATAATTCATGTATGTTCCGAATAACTTCTGTGTGGTATATTGATTTGGCCAAATAACATAGGAGTGGGGTCTGTCAAGTGAAAAATATTGATAAAATAATCCTGTATTATTATTAAACTGTCACCAAATCAAGTTTATATCTTTGAAGGTGTAGCATAAAGCTAAAGTAGCATTAGTTGCAGCTCTGTTCGATCTATCATAAAGCAGGTCTGGAATGTTTCCAGTATAAAATGGGATTCTTCTAAGTTCCATATCATAATTTGGTAGGAGATTGATTGGCTGAAAATTCATATCGATAACTTCAGTTCTTCTGAGTTGACATGTAGGTTTCCATAATTAGGCATATACTTCCCAATATTCATTGTCTAGGATATTCCTTATTTTTTCATCTCCATTTTTCCATTCAATAACAATGACCAAACAATTTCTTTTTACATTTGATTTTTCTTGTTTTGTAACCATGTTCGCTTGTCCTCACTCGCTTGTTTCCTCGCTCACTTTCACATGCTCGCTTGTTTTCACACTCACTTGAAGGTTTTCTCTATTGAGAAAATCAGCGATAGAATGTCTAGAGCCTTTGATATGTTCAATATCAAAATCAAAATTTGCAAATAGACCTTGTCATCTTGCAAATTTTGCTTCACTTGCTTTAGTGATTTTCTTATGTAACACCTTGTTCATTGCAACGACATCAGTTCTAAGAAGAATTTTTTTATTGATGAGATAGATTTCAAACTTATTGATTGCATTGAGGGCTTCCTTTATTTCTTTGTCAGTTGTTTCATAGTTATTTTCATTTTCAAGCTAGGTCCCTGAAGAAAACTGTATGATTTCTTCATGTGGCTTTGATCTACCTGCCTTAACTTGTTTAAGAACTACTCCCCATCATTGGTCACTAGCATCAGACTCAACAATTTTAAAGAGTTTATCACTTGCAACATGCAGTATTGGAAAGTGTCTGACTTTAGATTTTATCTTTCTCACACTGTTAGTGTGTGCTTCAGTCCAAGGAATAAGATCCTTTTTGAGCCTGTCATTCAAAGTTTTTCAATCTTTAGCACAATCTTTATAAAAAAGACTGTCATAGTTCAAGCTTCCTAGAAAGTGTTGAAGTTGGGTCTTATCAGTTATTTTGTCTGGAAATTTTTCTACAAATTCCACTGTGTGGGTCTGAAGAGCAATTTGGACATTTGGAATTGTGTGACCTAGAAATTTGACAGAGGTTTTAAAGAGATCCATTTTCTTTTTAGAAAGAACTAGACCATATTGTTTGATGACCTTTAAAAACATCTCCAAATGCTTGAAATGTTGGTCCATGGAATCTAAGAAGACTAATATATCTTCTATGTAGACAATTAGCCAATCAAAATATTCCTTTAGATTATCATCCATAACCCTTTGAAATTTTGTCGGATCATTCTTAAGGCCTAAGGGCATAACATTCCATTCATAGTGACATACAGGAACACTAAATGCAGTTTTGAATTTTTCTTCCTCCTTTATAGCCACTTGCCAAAATCCATATTTTAAATCAAAATTTGAGAATATCTTTGCATTTGATATTCTATTGACCAGAATGGATTTGTGGGGTATAGGATAAGTATCATCAACTAAGATTGAATTTAAAGGAGTATAGTTCACTACCTGTTATAGAAATATTTGCCTCACCCCATGCAACTTGCTCAAAAGGCCTTTTCCATTTCCCTATGTAGACTTGAAGTCCCCTTTTAAACTTCCCAGAGATAAAAATCATATTTTTACACATATAAGTACCCTATTAATTATACAACATGAGTATACGCAGGTTGCATCACTACAACCAACGTACATTGAGTTTGGTGCTCAAAGTTAAAAATTGTGTCTGGTTTCCATGACACGTCATGATATCCATGATCCTTGACCTTCCATATATTGAAAACATTTTGAATTGACCCTTCAGTTCCATTTGAAGGCTATAAATGGGCCATATCCAAACCATGGAAAGGGAGAAGAATTCAACTTTTGAAAGCAAAGTTACTTTGGAGAAATTATTCCCTTCATATTGAGTCTTCATCCGTTTGTCCTTTAAAGTCTGAACACATTGTTCATCCCCCAATCTCTTCCCTCTTTGATGAAGAACATCACTGTCTCTCTTATATGAGCTTGCCTTTGGTGGAGGCCCAGCTAGAAGGGACTTAGTTTCTCGGTTCTGAGACGTGTTGACATGGAATTTTGTCACTCATACACATCTGTTGATCATATTTTAATAAATATACTCTTTTCTCATTCAATTGATGTCTTGCAAATATTTGAATTATTATTCCATGGGCGTATTTGTTATGAATGTTAATGGATTATGCTATTATATGTGCTAACCTTATATATTATCACCATATTCTTGTGTATCTTGGTTTTTGAGAACAAGTTGTAGGTATAAATATTTGATTCGAGTGCTTAACAATGGTCTTCATTGAGCATCTAGACGAGGTAGGCTCTTTATCTTGTCTTGCTATCATTTTCATTTATATAGCATATTTGAGATTATAGTTTATTTCTGCAATCATTCCGTCTATTGTGGTTTATCCCATGCCATAGAGTGTTTTTCCTCATAACAGAATTGGAAACCATACTGGGATTGAATCTTCTTTTTGGGGTTTGGAGTGTTTTCATCCTTTGATTTCTCTAGATTAGCTTGAGTTTCCTTGTCGTCTGATTGCTTGACAACCTATTTTCATTTTGAATCTAAGTTTCTTGGCATTATCCTTAACTTGGAAGTGGTTTAATACATATACGCGGTTTTTCCCTTGATAGATGCATACATATGTGAGCTTTCATTCCATAGGGCGCATACATATGAGGGTTTTTCTTAAATAGTCACGTACATCAATATTTTTTTCTTGATTGCTGAGTTTGGTGTTTGTTGGGTGAGTTTTGATAGCTGCCGAGTCTACTTGGGTCTATGTCATAACTATTGAGTGCCTGCAGAGTGATATGAAACCTTTCTTTGGTTTGAATTTTTAGGGCATTTTTCTTTCTCATCATTTTTTTCATTGGTTGTCTTTGCATCTTGGGCTGAGTGTTTACTTCTTGGTATCATGCTTGATTTGTCTCTTTTTTCTTACAGTAGGGTATATGTATCAATTTGTTGTTCAATCCTTGCATTTTCATTTCTTTATATTGAAAATACAAAAAAATACATTTTTCATTTTGGCATTTTCTCTTTTGGGTTGTTTATTATTGATCTTGATACATGTATAGAAAGATTGCATCTTATTGAAATTACAGAGTTGAATTTAAAGTTGCATTTTGAAAATCTTATCATCTTTTGAGAATTGAAGTTTAGGAATTATATTTACGTTCATATTAATTTCTTTTATTTTTTGAGTCATAACATCATCAGTTTCACGACCACATCCTTTGAGTAAAAAAATCCATTAAAAGTAACGCAGATTAATTTAAAATTGATTCGAAATGATTTTATTTTTCAGGGCACACAAACTAGCTTATGATATAGAGCCTTGGAATATGATTTTGTGAATAAACTTCTCCAAGGATATTAAACTCAACATATGTGTCTGACTAAGGGAGTGGTGAAATCCATTGTATAATTAGTTATGTCAGGAGGCTCTACTCACACTGGAGTTAAGAACAAGTTCATGTGAAGTTGGTTGCAAATATATCCCTCTAATACCTTATTAGCGTCAGAGATATTCTGGGGATCTATTCGTATATGGGGGTCTTGCTAGTACCTTTACCTCTATGAGAGGTGGTGCTTTCAATATTTCTGGATTTGTTACCCTACCCATACAGTGGACCTGACTTACGACTATTCACCTATGCATTGGTTTTATTGTGGTGTCTTTAGTTGCTTGACATAGGTAGCCACATAGGTTACTTGCAAGGGTTATTTTGCAGGTAATTTGAGTCAGATAAGGGTCAGACAACACACAACCTTTATGGAGGATTACCTCTCCGAGGGGATATGACCGACTGCGTTGTTAATCCTGTTAGCACACAGAATTGTAGGGGGTCAAAAAAACTTTGGTTTTATTTTATTTGGAGTCATTGTTGTAGGAAAATCTCCCTACGGACAGGTAGATTGCCTCAAAGAGCTAGACCCTTAACTCTAAGACAGAAAGTGCTTAATGTGGACACTGACTTCCTTTCAGATCTATACAAACTAATGCATGAGGAGGAAGGAGAACATAAGTACCTTTTTATCGACGTTTGTCCCTGCACGCTTCGAGTTGAGCTCCAATCTTTCGCTCCTCGATGAGCCCTGTAGACAAACAAAGTACGACCACTTCCTACTCTATTGATATTAGCTTGAAAATAGATCTATATATCAACGATAAGTTCATGTAAGATCAGACACAAACTAGAAAGAAACAGGCCAAGCAAATTATATTAATGAGGACAAAACATTGCTTACAGCCATAGATGGATTGCAGCAGTTCTGACAAGTCCTCCTTGTCTTCCCCTTGCTCAAAAGATCCACGATCCGAATGATGATTGCTCCCTATGAGATCATAAGTCTCTTGACTCCAAATCATCTTTGTTCCAGCACCACTTATGAGATCATAAGTTTGGTGTGATTCTCCTTTTTGCAGTCCTCTTTCACCATTAGAAAAGCCTGCTTATATAGCCTTGGAGAGGCTTTAACCACTTGAGATATTCTTGGGGAAGTTGAGGATTGGCCTCCTTCAGTTGAGGATCTGCCCTAAGATCATGGCTGGACTAGGGATTCGAGCTCAACTACCTTCCAAGAATGAAAAGATCCTTCCCCCATTCATCTCAACAACTTAACTACTGCCCAGAATAGGTAGCGCTCCCTCAAAAGGACCATAAGAGCATTGTAGTGCTCCCTAGTAGGATTTAGGGGGGCGCCAATGCTTTCAAAATCCATAGATCTCCCTCAAAAGGGCCAGAGGAGCTTTATAATGCTCACAGACAGTGTAAGGGGGAGCGTCGGTGCTCCGAGAAGAGGTATAGGGGAGTGCTCTCCTCCAAAACTCAGTTTTTGAGGTGCTTTCAGATGGAAAAAGGTTTGTAAGCCTGCTGACTCATTTCTCCTCTTCCAAATCAAATGTTTGAGGTTTTTCAAGTGTCCTTTTCATGTCGTTATAGGCACGACATAAGCATCATGGCAGTATGCTTCCTTGACACTTGCGACACTTGCAACCTTGTGAGCAAATTGTGACACTTGCGACCTTTGTAATGACGACACTTGTGACACTATCAAAGTGAGTATTTTTTATGTGTAACAGTCATAGGGTTTTATAAGTCTTAGGTTTCGGGTCTTTTTGTTGGCATAACTCAAATTTTGATTTGTATAAGCAAAAGAAATGTTAAGCCTTGGTTTAGAGTTTTTATGTCATAATATTAACCATCATGACAAGGATAATGGTAATTATGAGTCACAATCTTGATCTTTAAATCATCACCATGACATGTCCTACCTCCAGTTGTATCCAAGTTTACCTTTTGTCACTATCCAACCACTTAGATGTCAAGTCAAAGTCAATTTTATTTGCCTCCAAATAACTTGGAGAGTTCGCAACACACTCATGAGTAACTCAAGCATTTATTTGTCATCATTACAGTTAAGGAACGTGTCAAAGGGGATTTCATTGTTTTCAACACCTTCATTTAACCAATTTTTTAGGGATTATGTCACTGTTAAGCCCTAAATAGTGGCACATTACCCATTAATTACGGCATATTACATTAGTAATGTTATTTTATTTATGTTGGCTTGGGTCCATTAGTTGTAATTGTACCTCCTAGTCTCCTATATATACCAAGGAGACCTTTTCATTTGGAATCATCTTGTATTTGGAAATTTATGTAGTGTATAAGGAGGTTTCCCCCTCAAAGAGGCTTATTATCTGAAATTATCTCTTTTTCAAGGAGTTGAGTACTTATTATGAGGTTTTTCTATGCTATCTTGATATTTGGTTCTTAACATTTGGTATTAGAGCTCAAGGTTTTGCGGTTTCATTGCTACATCTGAGACACCTTGGAATTTTCTCTATAAATGTTTTTTTTACAAAGTTTTAGAAGGAACTCCTTGGATGATATTTATTATACGGATCAAAGTACGTTGGGTTCAAATTGCATCTCTTGAGGCCTTATACTTTCTGAGATATAGTCGGTGTAAGATAGGGTTTTGGAATCATCCTGAATTTAGTCATCGCAAAATTTTCACTATGAAATTGTTTCTATAACATTTCAGACCCTAAAATACGTAGGATATTCATAGAAATTATCAAGGTAGATGTGATAAAAATTTCCTCTTCTTGGTCATCCTACTTTTTTAGATACACCCTGTGCAAGATAAAGTATCTGACTAGTTATATTAACTAGTCTCAAACATGTATTCCAGATAAAACAATGATATCTTCTTCAATGAGTATCCAAATTATGTGAGACTAGTTGAATTGGACAGTGGACAATATGTAGTATGTTTGGTACAAGTTTAATAATCAAATATCATATATTGTGATCTTGGCACACTTTACAAGTACACTCCCCTAGAAGGGAAAAAAATCAGCAAGTTGTGGGAAAGTTACCATAACTTCCACTTGGCACACCCAATTTTGATCAGACCTATGGCATTGCAGAGAAGAAATATCAGAGAACTACAAAAAATAAATTTTCATACCCAGAAGAGTCGAAATTTTGGAGATACAACAAAATAAATATCGTCTAGCAGAACCACCTCAAATCAAGGTTTAAAAGTGATACTTGGCCAACATGCCACCAAAAAAGGGAACTTCTACACCAAATAAGCCTCCAAATAGTCCTGCTTGGACTCTTGATGAATGTGAAGAAATGTGTAGGGACATAAATGATTTAAAAAAGAAGAAAAAAACAAAATATGAACTACAAGGGATGATGGATGGTTTAAAAAGGGAGAACATGGAAGGATTGAAAAATTTCCTAATAGAGAGGACACCTGAAAGTGAAAATGTATCCCATGAAATTCATGATGAGGACACAAGGAAGATGAATCAAGAATTTAGAAACTCCAACTTTGGGTTGAAGACCAACCACTTTAATAAGATCAATATGATGAATTTTTATGGCAAGGACCCAATCACATGGATACTTCAGATGGAGTGATTCTCTGATCTACATGATGTGCCACATACACAAAAGGTACGAATTTATTCTTTATATTTAGAACCAAATAAATATGTGTGGTATTGATGGCTTTGTTCTGGAAAATCAATCGTCACTTGAACAATTTTCATGGAATAAATGATAGCACACTATGATGATACAAGGAGCAATACTTTCTTTAGCCAATTGATAAATCTCAAGCAAAAGGGTTCAGTTGCAGAGCACATTGAGAACTTCCAAAGATTGAATATAAAGGTAACATATATTCCATATGAAAACTAGATTGATGTATTCATAGGAACTTTAAAGGATAACATTTAACACGAGGTTCGCCTTTGGGAACCCAAATCATTGGAGAATGCATTCAGGGTGGCAAGAAATGTTGAAAGCAAAAATATGGCTATGGCTAGGGGTGATTTTAAAGATGGAAATTTATTTTAAAATGTAGAAACCTTGGTGAATATTACTAATCCTTCATATGCCGACTATAAATGTTTGGCGATATTTTTGTAAAAATATTCAAATTTCTAAGGATTTTATATAGTTTTTATAAAATTTTGGCAATTTTTAAGGTAAAATAATTTTATCCTATAGAATTTGGGCGAATAATTTTTAAAATAGTGAATCTTGTTTTTGGAAAAACAATGGAAAATTGGCCCATGAGATAAATTTATCCCCTAAAATCATCCATGGCTATGTCTACTAGAAGGACCAATCCTAACATCTATTGAGAGAATAATGTTCCTTATTCTAAAACACCTCAACCTACAAGGTTGACACCTCAACAATTGGAGGAAAGAAAAGCAAAAGGTTTATGATTTAATTGTGAAAACAAGTACAGTAAGGGAGATAAGTGTGGTGAGAATAAATTATTCTACATATATTTTGAAGAGGAAGAAGAACAAGAACAAGAATAAGAACTATCTCAAGATGAAAACGTAGAAGCAATTTCTTTTGAAGAGTTGACTCCCACGATATCATGTAATGCATTGGCTGGAATTAGCACTCCTCAAACCCTCAATATCGAAGGATATATTGATCCAGGTGGATATCGGTGGAAACCCAACTTTTCCAACTGGCTCAAAACAATTGTCTGGCAATTTTTGGCAATTTACTATTTTTAGCAGTTTTAACTTATGGGGCCATTTTGAGGGTCTAAATGAAGGTTTTTCTGGATCTAGTTTCTCAATGATATACAAAGTCATGATTGAGCCCCCAAAATGAATCTCCTTGATGATACCTTTCCAATGAGATATCATACGCCTAAAACGAAGATCGTATGCAAAAGTTACAACCCCGAGAAGTTGATGTACTAACTTACCCAAATAAAGCCCACATGACTTTTGGTGCTTCATCTCCTAGGGTTAGGTTTTTGGATGTCTAGGGTGTTTGACATTCCTGTTTATTGTAAAAATTTCTTCAGAGCCTCATTGTAATCAACTTCTTTTGAATGCGAGTAGCCTTCACATCTCTTCTCAGAGATAAGTTGCCACCATTCTAGCGAGTCTTTCACTCTGTATTTTTATAGTCTCTGTACATTTATTTCATTAATAGAAATAATGTATTAATGTATATATGTGTTTATGGTTTCATATCTGATACATTTCTGCTATATTATTGAATATATGCGATATCTCTAAGCATTTCTTTATTATATCTCCACTCTCATTTCATGCCGAAAATAATCCGGATCATATATGAAAAAGAAAAAATGTAATATTCCTAATTGATTCTGGTAGTATTCATAATTTCATTCACTATAAATTATCCAAATCTCTCAATTTCTTTGTATATCCAGTGCCAAAATTTCAAGTAATGATTGCAGATGGAGGAACTATCAATTGCTCAGGAAAATGTAATAGGATCAATGTTACTATGGGGGAATATGTAATGAATAGTCCAATGATTGCTATACCCATGGGTGGTGTTGATGTTGTACTAGGATCTAATGGTTACAATCATTAGGAACAATGGATTTTAATTTTCGAGAACTTTTCATGAAATTTTCATTGGAAGGAAAATAAATTGAGTTAAGGGGTATCATAGGGAAACCCAGTGAGGTGATAAGCTCTAATGGCATGAAAAAATTATTGAAAAAGGGGCGTCAGGGTGTAATTTCACAACTATGCTCACTATATGTTCAAACATCTAAGCCATCTATTCCCCTAGATCTCCAAGGGATCATTGATAAGCATTCCAAAGTATTTGAATATATTCCCAAAGGTCTTCCACCCACTCGAAATCATGATCGTGTTATTCACCTAATTCCTAGGAGTATTCCTAATAACATTAAGCCTTGCAAATACCCTTATGCTCAGAAGAGAGAAATTGAGCATATGGTTGAAGAAATGTTAGAGGTTGACATTATTAGACTTAGCCAAAGTTCTTACTCTGTAGCAGTGGTAATGGTACTCAAGAATGATGGCTCATAGCATATGTGTCCAGATTATAGAGAGCTTAGCAAGATCACTATTAAAGATACGTTTCCCATTCTTGTGATTGATGAATTGTTATATGAACTACATGGAGAAATCTATTTCATAAAGTTGGATCTTTGTTCAGGGTATCATTAGATCAGAATGAAGGAAGAAGATATCCAAAAAAAAACATACTGAACTCATGAAGGCCATTATGAATTTTTGGTCATGCCTTTTGGCCTTAAAAAATCACCTTCCACATTCCAAGGGTTGATGAATTCCATTTTCAAGCTCTTCCTTTGAAAATTTGTGTTAGTATTTTTTGATGATATACTAATCTATAGCAAGTCTTGGGAGGATCATGTGCGACATGATGAAAAGGTGCTACAACTACTAAAGGAGCAACAACTATATGCCAAACCATCCAAATGTTTCTTTGGGGTGAAAGATGTAGAGTATTTGGGTCATATTGTATCTCATGAAGGTGTCAAGGTAGATCCTAACAAGATTAAGGCCATGATGGATTGGCGGATTCCCAAAACATTGAAGAATCTTAGAGTATTTTTGGGTTTGACAGGTTACTACTGCAAGTTTGTTTGGAACTATGAAAGAATAGCAACACCTTTAATGACATTGACTAAGAATGATGCATTTTCATGGACTCCACAGGCAACTCAAGCTTTTGAACAACTTAAAGAGGCAATGTGAAAATTGTTGATATTGAGAGGGGGGTGAATCGGTATCAAGTACAATTTAAAAACCTTTTTCAAATTATACTTAAACCATTCAATTATATTCAATGAGCAATGAACAATAGTATAAGAGTTACACCAATACACCACAATACACCATGC
>JZKD02S1612368.1:84504-126017 GCA_000966675.3 Picea glauca | reverse complement strand
TTATAATCTGAAAATGACATTTTTCCCTCCAAAGTGTCCTTTCACCTTCCCAACCCTATATCCAAAGGCCAAGATTAGATCTTTCTTTTTTCAAGATCAAGGGTCATGATCCATTCCCTCCAAAATGTCTCATTTAAAATTAAAGTGAATTTCACTTTATTAAATAAGCGCTTTATGAAAATAAAGACACTTTAAAAATAGAAGGTACACTTTATTAAAAAGTCACTTTACTAAAAGAACCACTTAAAACAACTTTATAAAAACTACTACAAAGTCAAGTGCTTGGTAGTGCAAATATTAAGGTAACATCTGCATACAAGACAACAATGCGGAGTACCTCCCGAGATAAAAATCTAACACTCCCTCTTAGCAAGGGAGGTACTTCTAGTATCACCACAAGAATCTGTGTCCATCTCATCAGTTGCCATAGTTTCTCCCTCTATACTAGAAGTATCTGCTCCCTTTGAACATGAAGACACTACTCCCATTGCACTAGAAGCCCCTGTTGCTACCTCTATTGTACCACAAACTGAAGACATGCTCCTAGGATTCTGCACACTCTCCTGAGCATCAAACTACATCGATGCATACCTATTGAGTCCCTTGAGAGTCACAGAAGAATACTACGTGCCATGTATCAAATCTCTCTCTCGTGCTACTTGCCAACTCTCCGACACAAAATCTAAGTCCACAAATCTACTGGACCCCAACATAGGTCTACCCAACAACCTGTACAAGCCCTCATACTTGACACCAAGCATTATTGTTGTGTCAGCAGTTTCTCCCACAAGATACAAAAACACATGTCCACTATTGAAAACAAATCCAAATCCACTCTCATCCAAAGCTGACACTGAGAGCAAATTAACTGTCAACTCTAGAACATATAACACCTCGCCAACCTCCAGAAGACCTCCTAACTCTAGTTGAAATCTCATCCTTCCAACCCCTTTTACTGCATGTTGTGGGTCGGATCCACAATTCACACTATAGTCTGAGTCTATCTCTATAAGATCAAGGAAAACTGACCTCAACCCGGTCATGTGCCGAGAAGCACCACAGTCCACAAACGAAGATTCAATGTCCTTGAACACTAGGCATCCAATGCCCACAAAACCAACCATGAGAGATAACTCCTTCTCAAATCTCTGAGTAAACTCTACAACTTCTGCTGAAGTTGACACCTCTAGTTCCAGTTTCTTCTTCTTCTTGTTCGGACATCGACTAGCATAGTGGCCAGTCTTGTGACATGCAAAGAATTTCACCTTTCTCATGTCCTTCTTATTTCCCTTTACCACAAGAGAAACATTCTTGTCATCTGCACCATCCAATGCCTTGTCTTGAGACCCCTCCCATATCTCCTCTTGTGTAAAATCATCCCATAATATGCTCCAATCAGGGAGCTTCTCTCTCCCCACCACACACTTGATGAAAACTTCCCACTCCTTGGTGAAGCCTTTGAGGGCTATCCGCACCAACTCCGAGTTAGGAATGACTTCTCCAAAATCTTCCAACTCATCCTTCACATGTGCAACCCGGGTGAGGTAGGTGGCCACACTCTCTCCTTTGACCATCCTAGTTCCATGCAACTTGTCTCGGAGAACCATTATTCAGTTCTCGTTCTTAGCCTCATACAAGCCTTTCAGTGCAACCCACATTTCATTGGCTATATTCTTCTCAGCCAAATGTGGAATCATGTGGTCTCTGACCCCATCAAAGATGATTCTTTGAGTCTTAGCTTCATCCACCTCATGAACATCAAGAGCTGTGGGATCTGTAGGTACAGCTATGACGGTGTTTGCAAATGACCACAATTTGTTCTCCTTGAGAACACTGTTGATTCTAACCTTCCACTGCAGGTAGTTGGATATCCCCTCCAATCTATCTTCAAACATGATGCTGTAAGTCATCTTTTTCCACCTGACAAAGAACCTTTTCCACCTTCTTGTTGTTCAGACATCAAATCACTTGTTGTTCCATGTGCCAAATACTTCCCACAGAACTTCAGAGTACAAGATCTGAAATTATGTAAAACACTTAGAAACCTAGAGATAATTGTCTTCATAAACTTCATAAATGCAAAATCCTACATTCAGAAATTTCCATAAGCATAAATACACATTGCTAAGAAAAAACATGCAGTGGAAAAACATAGTGGACAACAACCCAATAACACTTAGAAATTTAGGCAAATGTCAGTGAAAACCCCAAAGTGTGGAAACCCAACGAGAGAGAGAGAGAGAGATATTATTATTATGGTTTAGGAAAGTACAAAACAAGAACAAATCTACATTTCCAACCAAGGAAAATACCTCACAGCCCCAAATCTGTCCCACAGAAATTTGCCTCGTTTTTTGTGTGAAAAATGTACTACTGTATGACCTCCTTTTGCCTTGTGTTTGATGCCCATAGTCAGTTGTATGGACTGTTCTATATTTCTAAAAAACAACAAACATAAAACATAAATCTACCTTGAAATTTATGCCCAAAATGTCTCGATTTTCATGCCAAATTCATACGGACTGTACGATCTGTACAAATCCGTATAGTACGGCCTCCCACAGTAGAAAAAATATTTCATCCCAAAACTTAGAATTTTTTTTTTTGAGGATTTGTGCCCTCTTTCCTTGGAAAACGTGCCCTCTTTGTTGCTCTCTTTCCTATCTCAAGCATGCTCATAAAATCTCTCTAACTCTCCTCCTATTCTGCTCTCAACATCCTCCTGATATCTTCACAACATGTCTTGCACACTACCCAATGTATTCTTTTATAATCTGAAAATGACATTTTTCCCTCTAAAGTGTCCTTTCACCTTCCCAACCCTAGATCCAAAGGGAAAGATTAGATCTTTCCTTTTTCAAGATCAAGGGTCATGATCCATTCCCTCCAAAATGTCTCATTTAAAATTAAAGTGAGTTTCACTTTATTACATAAGTGCTTTATGAAAATAAAGTCACTTTAAAAATAGAAGGTACACTTTATTAAAAAGTCACTTTACTAAAAGAACCACTTAAAACAACTTTTTAAAAACTATTACAAAGTCAAGTGCTTGGTAGTGAAAATATTAAGGTAACATCTACATACAAGACAAAACATGCAGAGTACCTCTCAAGCTAAAAATTTAACAGAGAATAGACAGAGAGCCATTAGAGCTGCAATATGATCCTTTGGGGGATGATAGAACACACATGATCCATGAGTTCAAATTGGGGCATCTATCCATTCTTTGATCGATTGAAAAAGAATTGGTTTGTGCACTAAAGTGAATATTGAAGTGTTTGAGGAGTTGAAGGACACAAGAATAATTTATAGAGTATAAAGTTTACCCTTGGATAGTCCCTTTGAGGACGTATTGAGCAGCATGAGATTATAAAAGTTGTCATACTATGGGGTAATAGAAGAGAGAAGGTAGGGGTCTTTTCATCAAATTTCTCCCAATTTTATCATGGAAAAGATGGCCTCTCTGTAAATTCCAAATYAGGCCACCTACAAACTAGAATTTACWCCAATTAGAGATTGAAATTGCTCATTTTATACTTATGGGCACAATTCTCCCCAATATCTTGTAAAATTCCCTCAATTTCCCTGTAATATTCTCTTCAAACATATTGSAGACATCCACAGAAAATTGTTTTCCTACAATTTTCACTTCAATACTATGTTAACTTGACCCATGTAGGATTATTTTTTAATCTAGTGCTATGATACCACATTGCTGCATCCCCAACTCGAAGTTGGGCTATGCCTCGTGAAATTTATGAACTCTGATACCTATTTAATTCATGAAAATTCTTTGCATATGCAAAAAATTATGCAAACTAATAACAATATACATATACAACATTATGCAGGAAAACACATATAGAAAACAAATGAGTAATTACACAATAATTTAAAAAATGACATGAAGGACACTTATCTTTTGTAAATAGAACACCAACTCCGTGCAAACCTGAGAGTTTCCTCCCAGCCTTAGACTCTACTACTCATAAGTTCAATAGAAGGTCATCCCCAAGTTGGGGATAAAACTCCACCTAGGAAAAGTAATCCTAAACCAAGCTAAGGTCTCTCAAACAATAGAAAAGATAATACTCCAGTGCTATCTCTAGCAAACAACCTAGAGTCCCTCATTCTCCACATGCATGTCCCACCCCAAGAAGTGTGACCCTTCTCTACTCAACAATCCTTCTATTTCCCCACTTCCCCTCTGGAGCTCCAACAACATGTCAGACATGAAGTCTCAGAGCCCTATAGCTGCAAATTGACACCTTAGGAATCAATTCCCAATATTCCTCTCACCTGGAGAAAATTCGCACGGGCCTGACAACACACCTCTTTATCCCAATTCCCAAGTTACTAGCTTCCCATAGCTCCAATGATTTCCATTGTACGGGTATGGTGATGGCAGTAGTAGAGTACGGATGGTATGAGAGATTAACACATAATAAGTGAATGAATGGGAAAAATTAACGAAATGCCCAACTATATGTATGCATGATCCTAACTTGACACTTGTCATGTTGAGAACTTCCTTGGGCCCACTTTTCCCCCACTTGGGTGATACGTTCCCCATAATTAAAGACTTAGGATATATTTATATCCCTCAGTTTATACTTTACACCTTACTAATATTAATAAAATATTCCTTCGGGATTAAGCCCCCTTAGTTTATCCCCTTTCCTAGACTCTTAGCCCCCCTTTCCCTTTCAAATGGAGTTTATTCCCCAATACTCTTTTTGTCTAGTTTGTCAATAACAGTGATGTGTTTTCATTAATATCTAAGTGTGATTACATAATATAAAGATAATCTCACTCTCCTTTTAGATTCTGTCTCTCCAACCTAATAACTAAAAAGGAACTATGGCATCAAAATACATTTATACAAAGGCATTTTGGCCCAAAATGTCCTGGATCGCCAGCCAATATGTAAATTTACATTTAAATTACAATTTGGGTTCAACGTAGGGCTATTACAATAGATATAACTTAGAGAAAACCTTAGCTTCTCCGACTTGATAAAACAAGTCNAAGATCAAGGGTCATGATCCATTCCCTCCAAAATGTCTCATTTAAAATTAAAGTGAATTTCACTTTATTAAATAAGTGCTTTATGAAAATAAAGTCACTTTAAAAATAGAAGGTAGACTTTATTAAAAAGTCACTTTACTAAAAGAACCACTTAAAACAACTTTATAAAAACTATTACAAGGTCAAGTGCTTGGTAGTGCAAATATTAAGGTAACATCTGCATACAAGACAACAATGCGGAGTACCTGTCGAGATAAAAATCTAACACTCCCTCTTAGCAAGGGAGGTACTTCTAGTATCACCACCAGAATCTATCTCCATCTCATCAGTTTCCATAGTTTCTCCCTCTATACTAGAAGTATCTGCTCCCTCTGAACATGAAGCCACTACTCCCATTTCACTAGAAGCCTCTGTTGCTACCTCTATTGTACCATGAACTAAAGACATGCTCATAGGATTCTACACACTCTCTTGAGCATCCAACTACATCGATGCATGCCTATTGAGTCCCTTGAGAGTCCCAGAAGAAGACTATGTGCCATGTATCAACTCTCTCTCTTGTGCTACCTGCCAACTCTCCGACACGGAATCTGAGTCCATAAATCCACTGGACCCCAACACAGGTCTACCCAACAACCTGTACAAGCCCTCATACTTGACACCAAGCATTACTGTTGTGTCAGCAGTTTCTTCCACAAGATACAAAAACACATGTCCACTATTGAAAACAACTCCAAATCCACTCTCATCCAAAGATGACACTGGGAGCAAATTAACTGTCAACTCTGGAACATATAACACCTCGCCAACCTCCAAAAGACCTCCTAACTCTAGTTGAAATCTCATCCTTCCAACCCCTTTTACTGCATGTTGTAGGTTGGATCCACAATTCACACTACAGTCTGAGTCTATTTTTATAAGATCAAGGAAAACTGACCTCAACATGGTCATGTGCCGAGAAGCACCACAGTCCACAAACCAAGATTCAATGTCCTTGAACACTAGACATCCAATGGCCACATAACCAACCATGAGAGATAACTCCTTCTCAAATCTCTGAGTAAACTCTACAACTTCTGCTGAAGTTGACACCTCTGGTTCCAGTTTCTTCTTCTTCTTGTTCGAACATCGACTAGCATAGTGGCCAGTCTTGTGACATGCAAAGAATTTCACCTTGCTCATGTCCTTCTTATTTCCCTTTACCACAAGAGCAACATTCTTGTCGTCTGCACCGTCCAATGGCTTGTCTTGAGACCCCTCCCAGATCTCCTCTTGCATAAAATCATCCCATAATATGCTCCAGTCAGGGAGATTCTCTCTCCCCACCACGCACTTGATGAAAGCTTCCCACTCCTTGGTGAATCCTTTGAGGGCTATCCGCACCAACTCTGAGTTAGGAATGACTTCTCCAAAAGATACCAACTCATCCTTCACCTGTGAAACCCAGGTGAGGTAGGTGGCCACACTCTCTCCTTTGACCATCCTAGTTCCATGCAACTTGTCTCGGAGAACCATTATCCAGTTCTCATTCTTAGCCTCATACAATCCTTTCAGTGCAACCCACATTTAATTGACTATCTTCTTCTCAGCCAAATGTGGAATCAGGTGGTCTCTGACCCCATCAAAGATGATTCTTTGAGTCTTAGCTTCATTCACCTCATGAACATCAAGAGTTGTGGGATCTATAGGTACAGCTATGACGGTGTTTGCAAATGACCACAATTTGTTCTCCTTGAGAACACTGTTGATTCTAACCTTCCACTGCAGGTAGTTGGATATCCCCTCCAATCTATCTTCAAACTTGATGCTGGAAGTCATCTTTTTCCACCTGACAAAGAACCTTTTCCGCCTTCGTGTTGTTCGAACATCAAATCACTTGTTGTTCGATGTGCCAAATACTTCCCACTGAACTTCAAAGTACAAGATATGAAATTATGTCAAACAATTAGCAACCTAGAGATAACTGTCTTCATAAACTTCATAAATTCAAAATCCCACATTTAGAAATTTTCGTAAGCATAAATACACATTGCTAAGAAAAAACAAGCAGCGGAAAAACATAGTGGACAACAACCCAATAACAATCAGAAATTTAGGCAAATACCAGTGAAAACCCCAAAGTGGGAAAACCCAACGAGAGAGAGAGAGAGATATTATTATTATGGTTTAGGAAAGTACAAAACAAGAACAAATCTACATTTCCATCGAAGGAAAATACCTCACAGCCCCAAATCTGTCCCACAGAAATTTGCCTCGTTTTTTGTGCCAAAACCGTACTATTGTACGACCTCCTTTTGCCTCGTGTTTGATTCCCATAGTCAGTTGTATGGACTGTTCTATATGTTCAAAAAACAACAAACATAAAACAGAAATCTACCTTGAAACTTGTGCCCCAAATGCCTCGATTTTTGTGCCAAATTCGTACGGACTGTACGATATGTACAAATCTGTATAGTATGGCCTCCCACAGCAGAAAAAATAATTCATCCCAAAACATAGAAAAAAAGTTTTTGAGGATTTGTGCCCTCTTTCCTTGGAAAACGTGCCCTCTTTGTTGCTAGCTTTCCTATCTCAAGCATNAAAATGTCTCATTTAAAATTAAAGTGAATTTCACTTTATTAAATAAGTGCTTTATGAAAATAAAGTCACTTTAAAAATAGAAGGTACACTTTATTAAAAAGTCACTTTACTAAAACAACCACTTAAAACAACTTTATAAAAACTATTACAAAGTCAAGTGCTTGGTAGTGCAAATATTAAGGTAACATCTGCATACAAGACAAAAATTCGGAGTACCTGTCGAGCTAAAAATCTAACACTCCCTCGTAGCAAGGGAGGTACTTCTAGTATCACCACCAGAATCTATCTCCATCTCATCAGTTTCCATAGTTTCTCCCTCTATACTAGAAGTATCTGCTCCCTCTGAACATGAAGCCACTACTCCCATTGCACTAGAAGCCTCTGCTGCTACCTCTATTGTACAATGAACTAAAGACATGCTCCTAGGATTCTGCATACTTTCTTGAGCATCCAACTACATCGACGCATGCCTATTGAGTCCCTTGAGAGTCCCAGAAGAAGACTATGTGCCATGTATCAACTCTCTCTCTCGTGCTACCTGCCAACTCTCCAACACAGAATCTGAGTCCATAAATCCACTGGACCCCAACAGAGGTCTACCCAACAACCTGTACAAGCCCTCATACTTGACACCAAGCATTACTGTTGTGTCAGCAGTTTCTTCCACAAGATACAAAAACACATGTCCACTATTGAAAACAACTCGAAATCCACTCTCATCCAAAGATGACACTGAGAGAAAATTAACTGTCAACTCTGGAACATATAACACCTTGCCAACCTCCAGAAGACCTCCTAACCCTAGTTGAAATCTCATCCTTCCAACCCCTTTTACTGCATGTTGTAGGTTGGATCCACAATTCACACTACAGTCTGAGTCTATCTCTATAAGATCGAGGAAAACTGACCTCAACATGGTCATGTGCCGAGAAGCACCACAGTCCACAAACCAAGATTCAATGTCCTTGAACACTAGAAATCCAATGCCCACAGAACCAACCATGAGAGATAACTCCTTCTCAAATCTCTGAGTAAACTCTACAACTTCTGCTGAAGTTGACACCTCTGGTTCCAGTTTCTTCTTCTTCTTGTTCGAACATCGACTAGCATAGTGGCCAGTCTTGTGACATGCAAAGAATTTCACCTTGCTCGTGTCCTTCTTATTTCCCTTTACCACAAGAGAAAAATTCTTGTCGTATGCATCGTCCAATGCCTTGTCTTGAGACCCCTCCCAGATCTCCTCTTGCATAAAATCATCCCATAATATGCTCTAGTCAGGGAGATTCTCTCTCCCCACCACGCACTTGATGAAAACTTCCCACTCCTTGGTGAATCCTTTGAGGGCTATCCGCACCAACTCCGAGTTAGGAATGACTTCTCCAAAAGCTAGCAACTCATCCTTCACCTGTGCAACCCAGGTGAGGTAGGTGGCCACACTCTCTCCTTTGACCATCCTAGTTCCATGCAAATTGTCTCGGAGAACCATTATCCAGTTCTCATTCTTAGCCTCATACAAGCCTTTCAGTGCAACCCACATTTCATTGACTATCTTCTTCTCAGCCAAATGTGGAATCAGGTGGTCTCTGACCCCATCAAATATGATTCTTTGAGTCTTAGCTTCATTCACCTCATGAACATCAAGAGTTGTGGGATCTATAGGTACAACTATGACGGTGTTTGCAAATGACCACAATTTGTTCTCCTTGAGAACACTGTTGATTCTAACCTTCCACTGTAGGTAGTTGGATATCCCCTCCAATCTATCTTCAAACTTGATGCTGGAAGTCATCTTTTTCCACCTGACAAAGAACCTTTTCCGCCTTCGTGTTGTTCGAACATCAAATCACTTGTTGTTCGATGTGCCAAATACTTCCCACTGAACTTCAAAGTACAAGATATGAAATTATGTCAAACAATTAGCAACCTAGAGATAACTGTCTTCATAAACTTCATAAATTCAAAATCCCACATTTAGAAATTTTCGTAAGCATAAATACACATTGCTAAGAAAAAACAAGCAGCGGAAAAACATAGTGGACAACAACCCAATAACAATCAGAAATTTAGGCAAATACCAGTGAAAACCCCAAAGTGGGAAAACCCAACGAGAGAGAGAGAGAGATATTATTATTATGGTTTAGGAAAGTACAAAACAAGAACAAATCTACATTTCCATCGAAGGAAAATACCTCACAGCCCCAAATCTGTCCCACAGAAATTTGCCTCGTTTTTTGTGCCAAAACCGTACTATTGTACGACCTCCTTTTGCCTCGTGTTTGATTCCCATAGTCAGTTGTATGGACTGTTCTATATGTTCAAAAAACAACAAACATAAAACAGAAATCTACCTTGAAACTTGTGCCCCAAATGCCTCGATTTTTGTGCCAAATTCGTACGGACTGTACGATATGTACAAATCTGTATAGTATGGCCTCCCACAGCAGAAAAAATAATTCATCCCAAAACATAGAAAAAAAGTTTTTGAGGATTTGTGCCCTCTTTCCTTGGAAAACGTGCCCTCTTTGTTGCTAGCTTTCCTATCTCAAGCATTCTAAGAAAATATCTCTAACTCTCCTCCTATTGTTCTCTCAACATCCTCCTGATATCTTCACAACATGTCTTGCACACTACCCAATGTATTCTTTTATAATCTGAAAATGACATTTTTCCCTCCAAAGTGTCCTTTCACCTTCCCAACCCTAGATCCAAAGGCCAAGATTAGATCTTTCTTTTTTCAAGATCAAGGGTCATGATCCATTCCCTCCAAAATGTCTCATTTAAAATTAAAGTGAATTTCACTTTATTAAATAAGCGCTTTATGAAAATAAAGACACTTTAAAAATAGAAGGTACACTTTATTAAAAAGTCACTTTACTAAAAGAACCACTTAAAACAACTTTATAAAAACTACTACAAAGTCAAGTGCTTGGTAGTGCAAATATTAAGGTAACATCTGCATACAAGATAACAATGCGGAGTACCTCCCGAGTTAAAAATCTAACACTCCCTCTTAGCAAGGGAGGTACTTCTAGAATCACCACAAGAATCTGTCTCCATCTCATCAGTTGCCATAGTTTCTCCCTCTATACTAGAAGTATCTGCTCCCTTTGAACATGAAGACACTACTCCCATTGCACTAGAAGCCTCTACTGCTACCTCTATTGTACCACAAACTGAAGACATGCTCCTAGGATTCTGCACACTCTCCTGAGCATCAAACTACATCGATGCATACCTATTGAGTCCCTTGAGAGTCCCAGAAGAATACTACGTGCCATGTATCAAATCTCTCTCTCGTGCTACCTGCCAACTCTCCGACACAAAATCTAAGTCCACAAATCTACTGGACCCCAACATAGGTCTACCCAACAACCTGTACAAGCCCTCATACTTGACACCAAGCATTATTGTTGTGTCAACAGTTTCTCCCACAAGATACAAAAACACATGGCCACTATTGAAAACAAATCCAAATCCACTCTCATCCAAAGCTGACACTGAGAGAAAATTAACTGTCAACTCTGGAACATATAACACCTCGCCAACCTCTAGAAGACCTCCTAACTCTAGTTGAAATCTCATCCTTCCAACCCCTTTTACTGCATGTTGTGGGTCGGATCCACAATTCACACTATAGTCTGAGTCTATCTCTATAAGATTGAGGAAAACTGACCTCAACCTGGTCATGTGCCGAGAAGCACCACAGTCCACAAACGAAGATTCAATGTCCTTGAACACTAGGCATCCAATGCCCACAGAACCAACCATGAGAGATAACTCCTTCTCAAATCTCTGAGTAAACTCTACAACTTCTGCTGAAGTTGACACCTCTAGTTCCATTTTCTTCTTCTTGTTGTTCAGACATCGACTAGCATAGTGGCCAGTCTTGTGACATGCAAAGCATTTCACCTTGCTCATGTCCTTCTTATTTCCCTTTACCACAAGAGCAACATTCTTGTCGTCTGCACCATCCAATGCCTTGTCTTGAGACCCCTCCCAGATCTCCTCTTGTGTAAAATCATCCCATAATATGCTCCAGTCAGGGAGCTTCTCTCTCCCCACCACGCACTTGATGAAAACTTCCCACTCCTTGGTGAAGCCTTTGAGGGCTATCCACACCAACTCCGATTTAGGAATGACTTCTCCAAAAGCTTCCAACTCATCCTTCACATGTGCAACCCGGGTGAGGTAGGTGGCCACACTCTCTCCTTTGACCATCCTAGTTCCATGCAACTTGTCTCGGAGAACCATTATTCAGTTCTCGTTCTTAGCCTCATACAAGCCTTTCAGTGCAACCCACATTTCATTGGCTATCTTCTTCTCAGCCAAATGTGGAATCAGGTGGTCTCTGACCCCATCAAAGATGATTCTTTGAGTCTTAGCTTCATTCACCTCATGAACATCAAGAGCTGTGGGATCTGTAGGTACAGCTATGACGGTGTTTGCAAATGACCACAATTTGCTCTCCTTGAGAACACTGTTGATTCTAACCTTCCACTGCAGGTAGTTGGATATCCCCTCCAATCTATCTTCAAACCTGATGCTGGAAGTCATCTTTTTCCACCTGACAAAGAACCTTTTCCAGCTTCTTGTTGTTCAAACATCAAATCACTTGTTGTTCCATGTGCCAAATACTTCCCACAGAACTTTAGAGTACAAGATCTGAAATTATGTCAAACACTTAGCAACCTAGAGATAATTGTCTTCATAAACTTCATAAATACAAAATCCTACATTCAGAAATTTCCATAAGCATAAATACACATTGCTAAGAAAAAACATGCAGTGGAAAAACATAGTGGACAACAACCCAATAACACTCTGAAATTTAGGCAAATGTCAGTGAAAACCCCAAAGTGGGGAAACCCAATGAGAGAGAGAGAGATATTATTATTATGGTTTAGGAAAGTACAAAACAAGAACAAATCTACATTTCCAGCCAAGGAAAATACCTCACAGCCCCAAATCTGTCCCACAGATATTTGCCTCATTTTTTGTGTGAAAACTGTACTACTGTATGACCTCCTTTTGCCTTGTGTTTGATGCCCATAGTCAGTTGTATGGACTATTCTATATGTCTAAAAAACAACAAACATAAAACATAAATCTACCTTGAAATTTGTGCCCAAAATGCCTTGATTTTCATGCCAAATTCATACAGACTGTATGATCTGTACAAATCCGTATAGTACGGCCTCCCACAGTAGAAAAAATATTTCATCCCAAAACTTAGAATTTTTTTTTTTGAGGATTTGTGCCCTCTTTCCTTGGAAAACGTGCCCTCTTTGTTTCTCTCTTTTCTATCTCAAGCATGCTCAGAAAATCTCTCTAACTCTCCTCCTATTGTGCTCTCAACATCCTCCTGATATCTTCACAACATGTCTTGCACACTACCCAATGTATTCTTTTATAATCNTCATTGGCTATCTTCTTCTCAGCCAAATGTGGAATCAGGTGGTCTCTGACCCCATCAAAGATGATTCTTTGAGTCTTAGCTTCATTCACCTCATGAACATCAAGAGCTGTGGGATATGTAGGTACAGCTATGATGGTGTTTGCAAATGACCACAATTTTTTCTCCTTGAGAACACTGTTGATTCTAACCTTCCACTGTAGGTAGTTGGATATCCCCTCCAATCTATCTTCAAACCTGATGTTGGAAGTCATCATTTTCCACCTCACAAAGAACCTTTTCCGCCTTCTTGTTGTTCAAACATGAAATCACTTGTTGTTCCATGTGCCAAATACTTCCCACTGAACTTCAGAGTACAAGATCTGAAATTATGTCAAACACTTAGCAACCTAGAGATAATTGTCTTCATAAACTTCATAAATGCAAAATCCAGTGAAAACCCCAAAGTGAAAACCCCAAAGTGGGGAAACCCAATGAGAGAGAGAGAGATATTATTATTATGGTTTAGGAAAGTACAAAACAAGAACAAATCTACATTTCTAGCCAAGGAAAATACCTCACAGCCCCAAATCTGTCCCACAGAAATTTGCCTCATTTTTTGTGTCAAAATTGTACTACTGTATGACCTCCTTTTGCCTTGTGTTTGATGCCCATAGTCAGTTGTATGGACTGTTCTATATGTCTAAAAAACAACAAACATAAAACATAAATCTACCTTGAAATTTGTGCCCAAAATGCCTCGATTTTCATGCCAAATTCATACAGACTGTACGATCTGTACAAATCCATATAGTACGGCCTCCCACAGTAGAAAAAATATTTCATCCCAAAACTCAGATTTTTTTTTTTTGAGGATTTGTGCCCTCTTTCCTTGGAAAACGTGCCCTCTTTGTTGCTCTATTTCCTATCTCAAGCATGCTCAGAAAATCTCTCTAACTCTCCTCCTATTGTGCTCTCAACATCCTCCTGATATCTTCACAACATGTCTTGCACACTACCCAATGTATTCTTTTATAATCTGAAAATGACATTTTTCCCTCCAAAGTGTCCTTTCACCTTCCCAACCCTAGATCCAAAGGCCAAGATTAGATCTTTCCTTTTTCAAGATCAAGGGTCATGATCCATTCCCTCCAAAATGTCTCATTTAAAATAAAAGTGAGTTTCACTTTATTACATAAGTGCTTTATCAAAATAAAGTCACTTTAAAAATAGAAGGTACACTTTGTTAAAAAGTCACTTTACTAAAAGAACCACTTAAAACAACTTTTTAAAAACTATTACAAAGTCAAGTGCTTGGTAGTGAAAATATTAAGGTAACATCTGCATACAAGACAAAACATGCAGAGTNATAAAGTCACTTTAAAAACAGAAGGTACACTTTATTAAAAAGTCACTTTACTAAAAGAAGCACTTAAAAAAACTTTATAAAAACTATTACAAAGTCAAGTGCTTGGTAGTGAAAATATTAAGGTAACATCTGCATACAAGACAAAACATGCAGAGTACCTCCCGAGCTAAAAATTTAACAGAGAATAGACAGAGAGCCATTAGAGATGAAATATGATCCTTTGGGGGATGATAGAACACACATGATCCATGAGTTCAAATTGGGGCATCGATCCATTCTATGATCAATTGAAAAATAATTGGTTTGTGCACTAAAGTGAATATTGAAGTGCTTGAGGAGTTGAAGGACACGAGAAGAATTTATAGAGTATAACATTTACCCTTGGATAGTTCCTTTGACGACTTATTGAGCAGCCTGAGATTATAAAAGTTGTCATACTATGGGGTAATAGAAGAGAGAAGGTAGGGCTCTTTTCATCAAATTTCTCCCAATTTTATCATGCAAAAGATGGCCTCTCTGTAAATTCCAAATTAGGCCACCTACAAACTAGAATTTACACCAATTAGAGATTGAAATTGCTCATTTTATACTTATGGGCACAATTCTCCCCAATATCTNACACACATGATCCATGAGTTCAAATTGGGGCATCGATCCATTCTATGATCGATTGAAAAAGAATTGGTTTGTGCACTAAAGTGAATATTGAAGTGCTTGAGGAGTTGAAGGACACAAGAAGAATTTATAGAGTATAAAGTTTACCCTTGGATAGTCCCTTTGAGGAATTATTGAGCAGCCTGAGATTATAAAAGTTGTCATACTATGGGGTAATAGAAGAGAGAAGGTAGGGGTCTTTTCATCAAATTTCTCCCAATTTTATCATGGAAAAGATGGCCTCTCTATAAATTCTGAATTAGGCCACCTACAAACTAGAATTTACACCAATTAGAGATTGAAATTGCTCATTTTATACTTATGGGCACAATTCTCCCCAATATCTTGTAAAATTCCCTCAATTTCCCTGTAATATTCTCTTCAAACATATTGSAGACATCCACAGAAAATTGTTTTCCTACAATTTTCACTTCAATACTATGTTAACTTGACCCATGTAGGATTATTTTTTAATCTAGTGCTATGATACCACATTGCTGCATCCCCAACCCGAAGCTGGGCTATGGCTCATGAAATTTCTGAACTCTGATACCTATTTAATTCATGAAAATGCTTTGCATATGCAAAAAATTATGCAAACTAATAACAATATACATATACAACATTATACAGGAAAATGCATATAGAAAACAAATGAGTAATTACACTATAATTTAAAAAATGACATGAACAACACTTATCTTTTGTAAATAGAACACCAACTCCATGCAAACCTGAGAGTTTCCTCCTAGCCTTAGACTCTACTACTCATAAGTTCAATAGAAGGTCATCCCCAAGTTGGGGATAAAACCCCACCAAGGAAAAGTAATCCTAAACCAATCTAAGGTCTCTCAAACAATAGAAAAGATAATACTCCAGTGCTATCTCTAGCAAACAACCTACAGTCCCTCATTCTCCACATGCATGTCCCACACCAAGAAGTGTGACCCTTCTCTACTCAGCAATCCTTCTATTTCCCCACTTCCTCTCTGGAGCCCCAACAACATGTCGGACATGAAGTCTTAGAGCCCTATAGCTGCAAATTGACACCTTAGGAATCAATTCCCAATATTTCTCTCACCTGGAGAAAATTCGCACGGGCCTTACAACACACCTCTTTATCCCAATTCCCAAGTTACTAGTTTCCCATATCTCCAAGGATTTCCATTGTACGGGTATGGTGATGGCAGTAGTAGAGTACGGATGGTATGAGATATTAACACATAATAAGTGAATGGATGGGAAAAATTAACGAAATGCCCAACTATATGTATGCATGTTTCTAACTTGACACTTATCATGTTGAGAACTTCCTTGGGCCCACTTTCCCCCCACTTGGGTGATACATTCCCCATAATGAAAGACTTAGGATATATTTATATCCCTCAGTTTATACTTTACACCTTACTAATATTAATAAAATATTCATTCGGGATTAATCCCCCTTAGTTTATCCCCTTTCCTATACTCTTAGCCCCCCTTTCCCTTTCAAATGGAGTTTATTCACCAATACTCTTTTTTTCTAGTTTGTCAATAACAGTGATGTGTTTTCATTAATATCTAAGTGTGATTACATAATATAAATATAATCTAACTCTCCTTTTAGATTCTGTCTCTCCAACCTAATAACTAAAAAGGAACTATGGCATCAAAATACATTTATACAAAGGCATTTTGGCCCAAAATGTCCTGGCTCGCCAGCCAATATGTAAATTTACATTTAAATTACAATTTGGGTTCAACGTAGGGCTATTACAATAGATATAACTTAGAGAAAACCTTAGCTTCTCCGACTTGATAAAACAAGTCATAAATGTGAGGAAAATGTTGCCTTTTTTTAATGGTCATGTTTTTAAGTTGATTGTAATCAAGAAACAATCAGAAGGTTCCATCATTCTTTTTGACAAAA
Source organism: Picea glauca (assembly GCA_000966675.3). Classification (NCBI taxonomy): domain Eukaryota; kingdom Viridiplantae; phylum Streptophyta; class Pinopsida; order Pinales; family Pinaceae; genus Picea; species Picea glauca. The sequence continues at coordinate 109,085 of JZKD02S1612368.1, read as the reverse complement.
AACAATGGTGCTACCCACGAAGACACATTGGGTCCGATATACTACTTATCCAACAAATCTTGAAGTTGAATTTTACGTTTAGTCAGTTCTGGAGTACTCATTTGGTAAGGGGCCTTAGACACCATTGCAAATCCAAGTACTAAGTCTATGGTAATATATATGTCTTTTCTAACAGGTAATCCTAGAATTTCATATGGAAACACATCATTGAACTCTTTCAATATTGGATCCTTAGTTAATAACTTTTCATTCATTTATTCAATATTTTCAGATATATGCACANACACACATGATCCATGAGTTCAAATTGGGGCATCGATCCATTCTATGATCGATTGAAAAAGAATTGGTTTGTGCACTAAAGTGAATATTGAAGTGCTTGAGGAGTTGAAGGACACGAGAAGAATTTATAGAGTATAAAGTTTACCCTTGGATAGTCCCTTTGAGGACTTATTGAGCATCCTGAGGTTATAAAAGTTGTCATACTATGGGGTAATAGAAGAGAGAAGGTAGGGGTCTTTTCATCAAATTTCTCCCAATTTTATCATGGAAAAGATGGCCTCTCTGTAAATTCCAAATTAGGCCACCTACAAACTAGAATTTACACCAATTAGAGATTGAAATTGCTCATTTTATACTTATGGGCACAATTCTCCCCAATATCTTGTAAAATTCCCTCAATTTCCCTGTAATATTCTCTTCAAACATATTGCAAACATCCACTGAAAATTGTTTTCCTACAATTTTCACTTCAATACTATGTTAACTTTACCCATGTAGGATTATTTTTTAATCTAGTGCTATGATACCACATTGTTGCATCCCCAACCTGGAGCTGGGCTATGCCTCATGAAATTTCTGAACTCTGATACCTATTTAATTCATTAAAATGCTTTGCATATGCAAAAAATTATGCAAACTAATAACAATATACATATACAACATTATATAGGAAAATGCATATAGAAAGCAAATGAGTAATTACACAGTAATTTAAATAATGACATGAACGGCAATTATCTTTTGTAAATAGAACACCAACTCCGTGCAAACCTAAGAGTTTCCTCCCAACCTTAGACTCTACTACTCATAAATTCAATAGAAGGTCATCCCCGAGTTGGGGATAAAACTCCACCTAGGAAAAGTAATCCTGAACCAAGCTAAGGTCTCTCAAACAATAGAAAGGATAATACTCCAATGCTATCTCTAGCAAACAACCTACAATCCCTCATTCTCCACATGCATGTCCCACCCCAAGAAGTGTGACCCTTCTCTACTCAACAATCCTTCTATTTCCCCACTTCCCCTCTGGAGCTCCAACAACATGTCGGACATGAAGTCTCAGAGCCCTATAGCTGCAAATTGACACCTTAGGAATCAATTCCCAATATTTCTCTCACCTGGAGAAAATTCGCACGGGCCTGACAACACACCTCTTTATCCCAATTCCCAAGTTACTAGTTTCCCATAGCTCCATGGATTTCCATTGTACGGGTATGGTGATGGCAGTAGTAGAGTACGGATGGTATGAGAGATTAACACATAATAAGTGAATGAATGGGAAAAATTAACGAAATGCCCAATTATATGTATGCATGTTCCTAACTTGACACTTGTCATGTTGAGAACTGCCTTGGGTCCACTTTCCCCCCACTTGGGTGATACGTTCCCCATAATTAAAGACTTAGGATATATTTATATCCCTCAGTTTAGACTTTACACCTTACTAATATTAATAAAATATTCCTTCGGGATTAAGCCCNGATTATAAAAGTTGTCATACTATGGGGTAATAGAAGAGAGAAGGTAGGGGTCTTTTCATCAAATTTCTCCCAATTTTATCATGGAAAAGATGGCCTCTCTGTAAATTCCAAATTAAGCCACCTAAAAACTAGAATTTAGACCAATTAGAGATTGAAATTGCTCATTTTATACTTATGGGAACAATTCTCCCCAATATCTTGTAAAATTCCCTCAATTTCCCTGTAATATTCTCTTCAAACATATTGCAGACATCCACTGAAAATTGTTTTCCTACAATTTTCACTTCAATACTATGTTAACTTGACCCATGTAGGATTATTTTTTAATCTAGTGCTATGATACCACATTGTTGCATCCCCAACCTGGAGCTGGGCTATGCCTCATGAAATTTCTGAACTCTGATACCTATTTAATTCATGAAAATGCTTTGCATATGCAAACAATTATGCAAACTAATAACAATATACATATACAACATTATATAGGAAAATGCATATAGAAAACAAATGAGTAATTACACAGTAATTTAAATAATGACATGAACGACACTTATCTTTTGTAAATAGAACACCAACTCCGTGCAAACCTGAGAGTTTCCTCCCAACCTTAGACTCTACTACTCATAAATTCAATAGAAGGTCATCCCCGAGTTGGGGATAAAACTCCACCTAGGAAAAGTAATCTTGAACCAAGCTAAGGTCTCTCAAACAATAGAAAAGATAATACTCCAATGCTATCTCTAGCAAACAACCTACAATCCCTCATTCTCCACATGCATGTCCCACCCCAAGAAGTGTGACCCTTCTCTACTCAATAATCCTTCTATTTCCCCATTTCCCCTCTGGAGCTCCAACAACATGTCGGACATGAAGTCTCAGAGCCCTATAGCTGCAAATTGAGACCATAGGAATCAATTCCCAATATTTCTCTCACCTGGAGAAAATTCGCACGGGCGTGACAACACACCTCTTTATCCCAATTCCCAAGTTACTAGTTTCCCATAGATCCAAGGATTTCCATTGTATGGGTATGGTGATGGCAGTAGTAGAGTATGGATGGTATGAGAGATTAACACATAATAAGTGAATGAATGAGAAAAATTAACGAAATGCCCAATTATATGTATGCATGTTCCTAACTTGACACTTGTCATGTTGAGAACTGCCTTGGGTCGACTTTTCCCCCACTTGGGTGATACGTTCCCCATAATTAAAGACTTAGGATATATTTATATCCCTCAGTTTAGACTTTACACCTTACTAATATTAATAAAATATTCCTTCGGGATTAAGCCCCCTTAGTTTATCCCCTTTCCTAGACTCTTAGCCCCCCTTTCCCTTTCAAATGGAGTTTATTCCCCAATACTCTTTTTGTCTAGTTTGTCAATAACAATGATGTGTTTTCATTAATATCTAAGTTTGATTACATAATATAAAGATAATCTCACTCTCCTTTTAGATTCCGTCTCTCCAACCTAATAACTAAAAAGGAACTATGGCATCAAAATACATATATACAAAGGCATTTTTTCCCAAAATGTCCTGGCTCACCAGCCAATATGTAAATTTACATTTAAATTACAATTTGGGTTCAACATAGGGCTATTACAATAGATATAACTTAGAGAAAACCTTAGCTTCTCCGACTTGATAAAACAAGTCATAAATGNGGGTAATAGAAGAGAGAAGGTAGGGGTCTTTTCATCAAATTTCTCCCAATTTTATCATGGAAAAGATGGCCTCTCTGTAAATTCCAAATTAGGCCACCTACAAACTAGAATTTACACCAATTAGAGATTGAAATTGCTCATTTTATACTTATGGGCACAATTCTCCCCAATATCTTGTAAAATTCCCTCAATTTCCCTGTAATATTCTCTTCAAACATATTGTAGACATCCACTGAAAATTGTTTTCCTACAATTTTCACTTCAATACTATGTTAACTTGACCCATGTAGGATTATTTTTTAATCTAGTGCTATGATACCACATTGCTGCATCCCCAACCTGAAGCTGGGCTATGCCTCATGAAATTTCTGAACTCTGATACCTATTTAATTCATGAAAATGCTTTGCATATGCAAAAAATTATGCAAACTAATAACAATATACATATACAACATTATACAGGAAAACGCATATAGAAAACAAATGAGTAATTACATTGTAATTTAAAAAATGACATGAACGGCACTTATCTTTTGTAAATAGAACACCAACTCCATGCAAACCTGAGAGTTTCCTCCCAGCCTTAGACTCTACTACTCATAAGTTCAATAGAAGGTCATCCCCAAGTTGCGGATAAAACCCCACCTAGGAAAAGTAATCCTAAACCAAGCTAAGGTCTCTCAAACAATAGAAAAGATAATACTTCAGTACTATCTCTAGCAAACAACCTAGAGTCCCTCATTCTCCACATGCATGTCCCACACCAAGAAGTGTGACCCTTCTCTACTCATCAATCCTTCTATTTCCCCACTTCCTCTCTGGAGCCCCAACAACATGTCAGACATGAAGTCTCAGAGCCCTATAGCTACAAATTGACACCTTAGGAATCAATTCCCAATATTTCTCTCACCTGGAGAAAATTCGCACGGGCCTGACAACACACCTCTTTATCCCAATTCCCAAGTTACTAGTTTCCCATAGCTCCAAGGATTTCCATTGTACGGGTATGGTGATGGCAGTAGTAGAGTACGGATGGTATGAGAGATTAACACATAATAAGTGAATGAATGGGAAAAACTAATGAAATGCCCACCTATATGTATGGATGTTCCTAACTTGACACTTATCATGTTGAGAACTTCCTTGGGCCCACTTTTCCCCCACTTGGGTGATACGTTCCCCATAATTAAAGACTTAGGATATATTTATATCCCTCAGTTTATACTTTACACCTTACTAATNATATCTTGTAAAATTCCCTCAATTTCCCTGTAATATTCTCTTCAAACATATTGCAGACATCCACTAAAAATTGTTTTCCTACAATTTTCACTTCAATACTATGTTAACTTGACCCATGTAGGATTATTTTTAATCTAGTGATATGATACCACATTGCTGCATCCCCAACTCGGAGCTGGGCTATGCCTCATGAAATTTCTGAACTCTGATACCTATTTAATTCATGAAAATGCTTTGCATATGAAAAAGATTATGCAAACTAATAACAATATACATATACAACATTATACAGGAAAAAAAATATAGAAAACAAATGAGTAATTACACAGTAATTTAAATAATGACATGAACGACACTTATCTTTTGTAAATAGAACACCAACTCCGTGCAAACCTGAGAGTTTCCTCCCAACGTTAGACTCTACTACTCATAAATTCAATAGAAGTTCATCCGCGAGTTGGGGATAAAAATCCACCTAGGAAAAGTAATCCTAAACCAAGCTAAGGTCTCTCAAACAATAGAAAAGATAATACTCCAGTGCTATCTCTAGCAAACAACCTACAGTCCCTCATTCTCCACATGCATGTCCCACCCCAAGAAGTGTGACCCTTCTCTACTCAACAATCCTTCTATTTCCCCACTTCCCCTCTGGAGCTCCAACAACATGTCGGACATGAAGTCTCAGAGCCCTATAGCTGCAAATTGACACCTTAGGAATCAATTCCCAATATTTCTCTCACCTGGAGAAAATTTGCACGGGCCTCACAACACACCTCTTTATCCCAATTCCCAAGTTACTAGTTTCCCATAGCTCCAAGGATTTCCATTGTACGGGTATGGTGATGGCAGTAGTAGAGTACGGATGGTATGAGAGATTAATACATAATAAGTGAATGAATGGGAAAAATTAACGAAATGCCCAACTATATGTATGCATGTTCCTAACTTGACACTTGTCATGTTGAGAACTACCTTGGGCCCACTTTTCCCCCACTTGGGTGATATGTTCCCCATAATTAAAGACTTAGGATATATTTATATCCCTCAGTTTAGACTTTACACCTTGCTAATATTAGTAAAATATTCCTTCGGGATTAAGCCCCCTTAGTTTATCCCCTTTCCTAGACTCTTAGCCCCCCTTTCCCTTTCAAATGGATTTTATTCCCAAATACTCTTTTTGTCTAGTTTGTCAATAACAATGATGTGTTTTCATTAATATCTAAGTGTGATTACATAATATAAAGATAATCTCACTCTCCTTTTAAATTTTGTCTCTCCAACCTAATAACTAAAAAGGAACTATGGCATCAAAATACATATATACAAAGGACTTTTGGCCCAAAATGTCCTGGCTCGCCAACCAATATGTAAATTTACATTTAAATTACAATTTGGGTTCAACATAGGGCTATTACAATAGATATAACTTAGAGAAAACCTTAGCTTCTCCGACTTGATAAAACAAGTCATAAATGTGAGGAAAATGTTGCCTTTTTTTAATGGTCATGTTTTTAAGTTGATTGTAATCAATAAACAATCGGAAGGTTCCATCATTATTTTTGACAAGAAACAATGGTGCTACCCACGAAGACACATTGGGTCCGATATACTACTTATCTAACAAATCTTGAAGTTGAATTTTACGTTTAGTCAGTTCTGGAGTACTCATTTGGTAAGGGGCCTTAGACACCATTGCAAGTCCAAGTACTAAGTATATGGTAATATATATGTCTTGTCTAAGAGGTAATCCTATAATTTCATATGGAAACACATCATTGAACTCTTTCAATATTGGATCCTTAGTTAATAACTTTTCATTCATTTATTCAATATTTTCAGATATATGCACAACATAAATATCATAGCCTTTGCTGATTAATTGGGTTGGTTGTCATTGATATCAACCTTAGAAGAAAGTATGGTAGAAAAAAGGTATGGGTAAGTGAACCAAGTTTTTTTGAGGTATAAGGGCATGAAGATCAATGAATTTACAGGTAAGACTATTCTAGATCGATAGTACATGTCATGTCATTTCGGGTGATATGTGGAACGTCACATAAGTCTTCATGGTTAGAGAGGTATGGCCTTGTGAAGTTGGAGAACCCTCATGAGTTATCTAGAATCCCCTAGAAGGTCAAAGAAGTCAAATTAATCTAGAAACTCCTAGAAGAAGTTGACTAGTCAAAGTGGGTGAAACTAGGATTTAATCATGGGTATTTTTGTTGCATTAAGAAAATAATTAAAAATAAATTAGTTGCAACAATAATTTTTGAGTTTGGTAATTATGGTAAAGCAGTTGTGATGAGAATATTGAATAGTCAAAGTGGTTGACCAAGAAATAAATTAAGTAATAAATTAGTTTCAACAAGAAGTTAGTTAAGGGGAAAAAAGTATGAATTGAATAATTATATAAAATTTAGTTGCNTGTTTTCCTACAATTTTCACTTCAATACTATGTTAACTTGACCCATGTAGGATTATTTTTTAATCTAGTGCTATGATACCACATTGCTGCATCCCCAACCCGAAGCTGGGCTATGCCTCATGAAATTTCTGAACTCTGATACCTATTTAATTCATGAAAATGCTTTGCATATGCAAAAAATTATGCAAACTAATAACAATATACATATACAACATTATACAGGAAAACACATATAGAAAACAAATGAGTAATTACACAATAATTTAAAAAATGACATGAAGGACACTTATCTTTTGTAAATAGAACACCAACTCCGTGCAAACCTGAGAGTTTCCTCCCAGCCTTAGACTCTACTACTCATAAGTTCAATAGAAGGTCATCCCCAAGTTGGGGATAAAACTCCACCTAGGAAAAGTAATCCTAAACCAAGCTAAGGTCTCTCAAACAATAGAAAAGATAATACTCCAGTGCTATCTCTAGCAAACAACCTACAGTCCCTCGTTCTCCACATGCATGTCCCACCCCAAGAAGTGTGACCCTTATCTACTCATCAATCCTTCTATTTCCCCACTTCCCCTCTGGAGCTCCAACAACATGTCGGACATGAAGTCTCAGAGCCCTATAGCTGCAAATTGACACCTTAGGAATCAATTCCCAATATTCCTCTCACCTGGAGAAAATTTGCACGGGCCTGACAACACACCTCTTTATCCCAATTCCCAAGTTACTAGCTTCCCATAGATCCAATGATTTCCATTGTATGGGTATGGTGATGGCAGTAGTAGAGTACGGATGGTATGAGAGATTAACACATGATAAGTGAATGAATGGGAAAAATTAACGAAATGCCCAACTATATGTATGCATGTTCCTAACTTGACACTTGTCATGTTGAGAACTTCCTTGGGCCCACTTTTCCCCCACTTGGGTGATACGTTCCCCATAATTAAAGACTTAGGATATATTTGTATCCCTCAGTTTATACTTTACACCTTACTAATATTAATAAAATATTCCTTCAGGATTAAGCCCCCTTAGTTTATCCCCTTTCCTAGACTCTTAGCCCCCCTTTCCCTTTCAAATGGAGTTTATTCCCCAATACTGTTTTTGTCTAGTTTGTCAATAACAATGATGTGTTTTCATTAATATCTAAGTGTGATTACATAATATAAATATAATCTCACTCTCCTTTTAGATTCTGTCTCTCCAACCTAATAACTAAAAAGGAACTATGGCATCAAAATACATTTATACAAAGGCATTTTGGCCCAAAATGTCCTGGATCACTAGCCAATATGTAAATTTACATTTAAATTACAATTTGGGTTCAAAGTAGGGCTATTACAATAGATATAACTTATAGAAAACCTTAGCTTCTCCGACTTGATAAAACAAGTCATAAATGTGAGGAAAATGTTGCCTTTTTTTAATGGTCATGTTTTTAAGTTGATTGTAATCAAGAAACAATCGGAAGGTTCCATCATTCTTTTTGACAAAAAACAATGGTTCTACCCACGAAGACACATTGGGTCCGATATACTACTTATCCAACAAATCTTGAAGTTTAATTTTGCGTTTAGTCAGTTCTGGAGTACTCACTTGGTAAGGGGCCTTAGACACCATTGCAAATCCAAGTACTAAGTCTATGGTGATATATATGTCTTGTCTAAGAGGTAATCCTAGAATTTTATATGGAAACACGTCATTGAACTCTTTCAATATTGGATCCTTAGTTAATAACTTTTCATTCATTTATTCAATATTTTCAAATATATGCACAACATAAATCTCATAGCCTTTGTTGATTAATTAGGTTGGTTGTCATTGATATCAACCTTAGAAGAAAGTATGGTAGCACAAAGGTATGGGTAAGTGAACCAGGTTTTTTTGACGTATACGGGCATGAAGATCAATGAATTTATAGGTAAGTCTATTCTAGATCGATAATACATGTCATGCCATTTTGGGTGATATGTGGAACGTCACATAACTCTTCATGGTTAGAGAGTTATGGCCTTGTGAAGTTGGAGAACCCTCATGAGTTATCTAGAAGCCCCTAGAAGGTCAGAGAAGTCAAATTAATCTAGAAACTCCTAGAAGAAGTTGACTAGTCAAAGTAGGTGAAACTAGGATTTAATCATGGGTATTTTTGTTGCATTAAGAAAATAATTAAAAATAAATTAGTTGCAACAAAAATTTTTGAGTTTGGTAATTATGGTAAAGTAGTTGTGATGAGAAGATTGAATAGTCAAAGTGGTTGACCAAGAAATAAATTAAGTAATAAATTAGTTTCAACAAGAAGTTAGTTANACCTTAGCTTCTCCGACTTGATAAAACAAGTCATAAATGTGAGGAAAATGTTGCCTTTTTTTAATGGTCATGTTTTTAAGTTGATTGTAATCAAGAAACAATCGGAAGGTTCCATTATTCTTTTTGACAAAAAACAATGGTGCTACCCACGAAGACACATTGCGTCCGATATACTACTTATCCAAGAAATCTTGAAGTTTAATTTTACGTTTAGTCAGTTCTGGAGTACTCATTTGGTAAGGGGCCTTAGACACCATTGCAAATCCAAGTACTAAGTCTATGGTAATATATATGTCTTGTCTAAGAGGTAATCCTATAATTTCATATGGAAACACGTCATTGAACTCTTTCAATATTGGATCCTTAGTTAATAACTTTTCATTCATTTATTCAATATTTTCAGATATATGCACAACATAAATCTCATAGCCTTTGTTGATTAATTGGGTTGGTTGTCATTGATATCAACCTTAGAAGAAATTATGGTAGCACAAAGGTATGGGTAAGTGAACCAGGTTTTTTTGAGGTATACGGGCATGAAGATCAATGAATTTACAGGTAAGTCTATTCGAGATCGATAATACATGTCATGCCATTTTGGGTGAGATGTGGAACGTCACATAACTCTTCATGGTTAGAGAGTTATGTCCTTGTGAAGTTGGAGAACCCTCATGAGTTATCTAGAAGCCCCTAGAAGGTCAAAGAAGTCAAATTAATCTAGAAACTCCTAGAAGAAGTTGACTAGTCAAAGTTGGTGAAACTAGGATTTAATCATGGGTATTTTTGTTGCATTAAGAAAATAATTAAAAATAAATTAGTTGCAACAATAATTTTTGAGTTTGGTAATTATGGTAAAGTAGTTGTGATGAAAAGATTGAATAGTCAAAGTGGTTGACCAAGAAATAAATTAAGTAATAAATTAGTTTCAACAAGAAGTTAGTTAAGGGGAAAAAAGTATGAATTGAATAATTATATAAAATTTAGTTGCAACAAGAAGTTTTGAGTAAAGARAAATTATTTAAATAATAAAGTAGTCAAAGTGGTTAAGTGGACAAAGTGGTTAAGTGGATAAAGTTGGTTAAGTGGACAAAGTGGCTAAGTGGAAAAAATGGTTAAGTGGACAAAGTGGCTAAGTTGACAAAGTTGGTTAAGTGGACAAAGTGGTTAAATGGATACTTCTAGAGGAAGCTACTTGGAGAGTATAAATAAGAGAAAAAGGGTCTGCCATTTGTATCCATTGAGAATATTGAATATCTACAAGTGACTTACGTAACAAAAGGATATCTAATGTGAATTTCAGAGCGAAGGTGAAGTAAAGAATGTCAAAAATCAAGGGAGGATAAATTCTTTTGATGATGCTTTCTAAGGTATGTTATTTACAGGTCATTTCACCATTTTCGCAATAATTTTCTTTCTAGAATGATTTAGACAACAAAATATGGAGACCATTTAGAAAACATATCCAAGTAATTTTAATACAAATTTCATTTTGTGGGTCATTGCATTTTGGGAGTTACACTCCGTGAAAAATAGGGTTTGTGGCTAGTCCTGAAACTAGTCTAAAACAAGTGTTTTCGGTAAAAACGTCATAACTTATTCATAATAGATCTAAATTAAGACAAAATATATTTTTTAGAGTACCATATGTAGTATGATTTGTACCATTTAAAGTATATACAACAAACATTTTGTGAGGGGAATTCTCTACAAGTTCAATCTCTAGAATAAGCCATAATTCAACAAGGTATCCCATTTGTTCTCTAACTCCTTTTCTGGGAGGTTCCAAGAAGTGAAACCTGGAAGAATTGCAGTCATGACTCTTAAAAACATTGTGTGCTATTTGTATACCTTTATTCAGTACAGGTACATAGTTATGATTATTTCAAGTTAGGGTTGTTGACTAATCCAAATCTAGTAATGTGAGACTAAAGTAAAATTTGATGAAAATGTTAGTCTCTTGTTAAGTAGGTTTTGGAATTATGTGATCATATACACCAGGTATGTTACATATTTACAAATCATATTTGGATGATTAAAATGATGAGGGCTTGTTGTTGAGGTTGACGTATAGGTTGATGCATGGTTGATGCATGGTTCAGGTTATTGCTACAGGTTGTTTGGTGCAGGTTGATTGGTACAGGTTGACAATGATAGGTTAATAATGGGAGTGGTTTATTCAGTGATAGTGACATATTCTCTACATTTGACATTTATATTTCAGGGTGGTTGGATGGGGTAAGGATAGGTGGTTGTATCCACCTTTCGGTTGTAGGCAGAGAACATATAGGGTTGTAGCCTCCTTCTCATTGTAGCCAGAGAATTGGGGAGTTGGATCTTCCCTCAGGTTGTATCCTCAGAAAATAGGGGGTTGGAGCCTCCTTCCAGTTGTAGTTGTAAAACAAAGGAAGTTGGTGCTTCCAATGAATGTAATTCTTAAAGAAATATAAGAAAAAACATTATGTGTTTTTCTCCTACTTTGGGTTTCCAAGTAAAAACATTGGTGTACTATGTATGTGTATGAATGCTCATTTTTTCATTGTTTATTTACTCTGCAACTATTGTATGATAATGATACATTTATCATAAAGAATTATCACACTTACATATTATGGTTAAACAAGATTAAATTGCTCTATTACTGATTCACCCTCCCTTCTCAGTAATCCAACAATTGGCGTCAGAGTCGGTTCCTTCAAAAATCAGTTTAACCACTGAAAGGTAGATCATGGAGAGAAACAACATGTATAAAAATGGAATACCACAGTTTTCTGGACAAAAGTATGCATTCTGAAGCAAAAGGATAAAAACATATATACATGGACATGTATTTGAAATTTGGAAATCAGTAGTAGATGGATACAAAGAACCAACAATTCCTCCAACACGTGAAAGAGCAATGAAACTCAATCAAAAAAATTCCAAATCCACAAATGAACTTTGGAATGGCCTTGGTGAATCGATATATTTCAAGGTTATNCAAGTCATAAATGTGAGGAAAATGTTGCCTTTTTTTAATGGTCATGTTTTTAAGTTGATTGTAATCAAGAAACAATCGGAAGGTTCCATCATTCTTTTTGACAAAAAACAATGGTGCTACCCACGAAGACACATTGGGTCCGATATACTACTTATCCAACAAATATTGAAGTTGAATTTTACGTTTAGTCAGTTCTGGAGTACTCATTTGGTAAGGGGCCTTAGACACCATTGCAAATCCAAGTACTAAGTCTATGGTAATATATATGTCTTGTCTAACAGGTAATCCTAGAATTTCATATGGAAACACATCATTGAACTCTTTCAATATTGGATCCTTAGTTAATAACTTTTCATTCATTTATTCAATATTTTCAGATATATGCACAACATAAATCTCATAGCCTTTGTTGATTAATTGGGTTGGTTGTCATTGATATCAACCTTAGAAGAAAGTATGGTAGCACAAAGGTATGGGTAAGTGAACCAGGTTTTTTTGAGGTATACGGGCATGAAGATCAATGAATTTACAGATAAGTCTATTCTAGATCGATAGTACATGTCATGCCATTTCGGGTGATATGTGGAACGCCACATAACTCTTCATGGTTAGAGAGTTATGGCCTTGTGAAGTTGGAGAACCCTCATGAGTTATATAGAAGCCCCTAGAAGGTGAAAGAAGTCAAATTAATCTAGAAACTCCTAGAAGAAGTTGACTAGTCAATGTGGGTGAAACTAGGATTTAATCATGGGTATAGTTGTTGCATTAAGAACATAATTAAAAATAAATTAATTGCAACAATAATTTTTGAGTTTGGTAATTATGGTAAAGTAGTTGTGATGAGAAGATTGAATAGTCAAAGTGGTTGACCAAGAAATAAATTAAGTAATAAATTAGTTTCAACAAGAAGTTAGTTAAGGGGAAAAAAGTATGAATTGAATAATTATATAAAATTTAGTTGCAACAAGAAGTTTTGAGTAAAGARAAATTATTTAAATAATAAAGTAGTCAAAGTGGTTAAGTGGACAAAGTGGTTAAGTGGATAAAKTTGGTTAAGTGGACAAAGTGGCTAAGTGGRAAAAATKGTTAAGTGGACAAAGTGGCTAAGTYGACAAAGTTGGTTAAGTGGACAAAGTGGTTAAATGGATACTTCTAGAGGAAGCTACTTGGAGAGTATAAATAAGAGAAAAAGGGTCTGCCATTTGTATCCATTGAGAATATTGAATATCTACAAGTGACTTACGTAACAAAAGGATATCTAATGTGAATTTCAGAGAGAAGGTGAAGTAAAGAATGTCAAAATTCAAGGGAGGATAAATTCTTTTGATGATGCTTTCTAAGGTTTGTTATTTACAGGTCATTTCACCATTTTCCCAATAACTTTCTTTCTAGAATGATTCAGACAACAAAATATGGAGACCATTTAGAAAACATATCCAAGTAATTGTAATACAAATTTCATTTTGTGGGTCATTGTATTTTGGGAGTTACACTCCGTGAAAAATAGGGTTTGTGGCTAGTCCTGAAACTAGTCTAAAACAAGTGTTTTGGGTAAAAACGTCATAACTTATTCATAACAGATCTAAATTAAGACAAAATATATTTTTTAGAGTACCATATGTAGTATGATTTGTACCATTTTACAGTATATACAACAAACATTTTGTGAGGGGAATTCTCTACAAGTTTGATCTCTAGAATAAGCCATAATTCAACAAGGTATCCCATTTGTGCTCTAACTCCTTTTCTTGGAGGTTCCAAGAAGTGAAACCTGGAAGAATTGTAGTCATGACTCTGAAAAACATTGTGTTCTATTTTTATAGCTTTATTTAGTACAGGTACATAGTTATGATTATTTCAAGTTAGGTTTGTTGACTAATCCAAATCTAGTAATGTGAGACTAAAGTAAAATTTGATGAAAATGTTCGTCTCTTGTTAAGTAGGTTTTGGAAGTATGTGATCATATACACCAGGTATGTTACATATTTACAAATCATATTTGGATGATTAAATTGATGAGGGCTTGTTGTTGAGGTTGAGATACAGGTTGATGCATGGTTGATGCATGGTTCAGGTTATTGCTATAGGTTGTTTGGTGCAGGTTGATTGGTACAGATTGACAATGATAGGCTAATAATGGGAGTGGTTTATTCAGTGATAGTGACATATTCTCTACGTTTGACATTTATATTTCAGGGTGGTTGGATGGGGTAAGGATAGGTGGTTGTATCCACCTTTCGGTTGTAGGCAGAGAACATATAGGGTTGTAGCCTCCTTCTCATTGTAGCCAGAGAATTGGGGAGTTGGATCTTCCCTCAGGTTGTATCCTCAGAAAATAGGGGGTTGGAGCCTCCTTCCAGTTGTAGTTGTAAAACAAAGGAAGTTGGTGCTTCCAATGAATGTAATTCTTAAAGAAATATAAGAAAAAAGATTATGTGTTTTTCTCCTACTTTGGGTTTCCAAGTAAAAACATTGGTGTACTGTGTATGTGTATGAATGCTCATTTTTTCATTGTTTATTTACTCTGCAACTATTGTATGATAATGATACATTTNAAAAGGGTCTGCCATTTGTATCCATTGAGAATATTGAATATCTACAAGTGACTTACGTAACAAAAGGATATCTAATGTGAATTTCAGAGCGAAGGTGAAGTAAAGAATGTCAAAATTCAAGGGAGGATAAATTCTTTTGATGATGTTTTCTAAGGTATGTTATTTACAGGTCATTTCACCATTTTTGCAATAAATTTCTTTCTAGAATGATTTAGACAACAAAATATGGAGACCATTTAGAAAACATATCCAAGTAATTGTAATACAAATTTCATTTTGTGGGTCATTGTATTTTGGGAGTTACACTCCGTGAAAAATAGGGTTTGTGGCTAGTCCTGAAACTAGTCTAAAACAAGTGTTTTCAGTAAAAACGTCATAACTTATTCATAATAGATCTAAATTAAGACAAAATATATTTTTTAGAGTACCATATGTAGTATGATTTGTACCATTTTACAGTATATACAACAAACATTTTGTGAGGGGAATTCTCTACAAGTTCGATCTCTAGAATAAGCCATAATTCAACAAGGTATCCCATTTGTTCTCTAACTCCTTTTCTGGGAGGTTCCAAGAAGTGAAACCTGGAAGAATTGCAGTCATGACTCTGAAAAACATTCTGTGTTATTTGTATACCTTTATTCAGTACAGGTACATAGTTATGATTATTTCAAGTTAGGGTTGTTGACTAATCCAAATCTAGTAATGTGAGAATAAAGTAAAATTTGATGAAAATGTTAGTCTCTTGTTAAGTAGGTTTTGGAAGTATGTGATCATATACACCAGGTATGTTACATATTTACAAATCATATTTGGATGATTAAATTGATGAGGGCTTGTTGTTGAGGTTGAGGTACAGGTTGATGCATGGTTGATGCATGGTTCAGGTTATTGCTACAGGTTGTTTGGTGCGGGTTGATTGGTACAGGTTGACAATGATAGGATAATAATGGGAGTGGTTTATTCAGTGATAGTGACATATTCTCTACATTTTACATTTATATTTCAGGGTGGTTGGATGGGGTAAGGATAGGTGGTTGTATCCACCTTTCGGTTGTAGGCAGAGAACATATAGGGTTGTAGCCTCCTTCTCATTGTAGCCAGAGAATTGGGGAGTTGGATCTTCCCTCAGGTTGTATCCTCAGAAAATAGGGGGTTGGAGCCTCCTTCCAGTTGTAGTTGTAAAACAAAGGAAGTTGGTGCTTCCAATGAATGTAATTCTTAAAGAAATATAAGAAAAAACATTATGTGTTTTTCTCCTACTTTGGGTTTCCAAGTAAAAACATTGGTGTACTATGTATGTGTATGAATGCTCATTTTTTCATTGTTTATTTACTCTGCAACTATTGTATGATAATGATACATTTATCATAAAGAATTATCACACTTACATATTATGGTTAAACAAGATTAAATTGCTCTATTACTGATTCACCCTCCCTTCTCAGTAATCCAACAATTGGCGTCAGAGTCGGTTCCTTCAAAAATCAGTTTAACCACTGAAAGGTAGATCATGGAGAGAAACAACATGTATAAAAATGGAATACCACAGTTTTCTGGACAAAAGTATGCATTCTGAAGCAAAAGGATAAAAACATATATACATGGACATGTATTTGAAATTTGGAAATCAGTAGTAGATGGATACAAAGAACCAACAATTCCTCCAACACGTGAAAGAGCAATGAAACTCAATCAAAAAAATTCCAAATCCACAAATGAACTTTGGAATGGCCTTGGTGAATCGATATATTTCAAGGTTATNATGTGAATTTAAGAGCGAAGGTGAAGTAAAGAATGTCAAAATTCAAGGGAGGATAAATTCTTTTGATGATGCTTTCTAAGGTATGTTATTTATAGGTCATTTCACCATTTTCGCAATAACTTTATTTCTAGAATGATTTGGAAAACAAAATATGGAGACCATTTAGAAAACATATCCAAGTAATTGTAATACAAATTTCATTTTGTGGGTCAATGTATTTTGGGAGTTACACTCCGTGAAAAATAGGGTTTGTGGCTAGTCCTGAAACTAGTCTAAAACAAGTGTTTTGAGTGAAAATGTCATAACTTATTCATAACATATCTAAATTAAGACAAAATATATTTTTTAGAGTACCATATGTAGTATGATTTGTACCATTTTACAGTATATACAACAAACATTTTGTGAGGGGAATTCTCTACAAGTTCGATCTCTAGAATAAGCCATAATTCAACAAGGTATCCCACTTGTTCTCTAACTCCTTTTCTGGGAGGTTCCAAGAAGTGAAACCTGGAAGAATTGCATACATGACACTGAAAAAAATTGTGTACTATTTTTATACCTTTATTCAGTACATGTACATAGTTATGATTATTTCAAGTTAGGGTTGTTGACTAATCCAAATCTAGTAATGTGAGACTAAAGTAAAATTTGATGAAAATTTTAGTCTCTTGTTAAGTAGGTTTTGGAGGTATGTGATCATATACACCAGGTATGTTACATATTTACAAATCATATTTGGATGATTAAAATGATGAGGGCTTGTTGTTGAGGTTGAGGTACAGGTTGATGCATGGTTGATGCACGGTTCAGGTTATTGCTACAGGTTGTTTGGTGCAGGTTGATTGGTACAGGTTGACAATGATAGGCTAATAATGGGAGTGGTTTATTCAGTGATAGTGACATATTCTCTACGTTTGAAATTTATATTTCAGGGTGGTTGGATGGGGTAAGGATAGGTGGTTGTATCCACCTTTCGATTGTAGGCAGAGAACATATAGGGTTGTAGCCTCCTTCTCATTGTAGCCAGAGAATTGGGGAGTTGGATCTTCCCTCAGGTTGTATCCTCAGAAAATAGGGGGTTGGAGCCTCCTTCTAGTTGTAGTTGTAAAACAAAGGAAGTTGCTGCTTCTAATGAATGTAATTCTTAAAGAAATATAAGAAAAAACATTATGTGTTTTTCTCCTACTTTGGGTTTCCAAGTAAAAACATTGGTGTACTCTGTATGTGTATGGATGCTCTTTTTTTCATTATTTATTTACTCTGCAACTATTGTATGATAATGATACATTTATCATAAATAATTATCACACTTACATATTATGGTTAAATAAGATTAGATTGCTCTATTACTGATTCACCCTCCCTTCTCAGTAATCCAACAATTGGCGTCAGATCCGGTTCCTTCAGAAATCAGTTTAACCACTGAAAGGTAGATCATGGAAAGAAACAACATGTATAAAAATGGAATACCATAGTTTTCTGGACAAAAGTATGCATTCTGGAGCAGAAGGATAAAAACATATATACATGGACATGGATTTGAAATTTGGAAATCAGTAGTAGATGGATACAAAGAACCAACAGTTCCTCCAACAAGTGAAAGAGCAATGAAACTCAATCAAAAAAATTCCAAATCCACAAATGAACTTTGGAATGGCCTTGGTGAATCGATATATGTCAAGGTTATGCATTGTAAATCCACTAAAGAGATTTGGGACAAATTCAAAATATTTATGAAGGACGTTAAAAAGTCAAAGGAACAAAGCTTCAAACTTACAGAGGTCAGTTCAAACAACTAAATATGAAGGAAGATCAAAATATTGCAGGTTACTTCTTACGAGTCAATGAAACAGTAAATGCAATCATAGGATTGGGAGAAGAAATTGAAGAATCTATAATTTTTCAAAAGGTACTAATATCTCTTCCTATGAGATTTGATCTGAAGATATCAACACTAGAGGAAAGAGAATATCTAGACTCAATAAGCATAGACAAACTACATGGAATCTTCACAAAATATGAAATGAGAGTTGAATAGGAAATCTAGATATAAAAGAAACATCATTCAAAGCACCCAAAAGGTCAAAGAAAGAGGGAAAGAAAAAATAAAGGGAACATAGTAGCAGCAGTGCCTTCTCGAAAGATGATGAAGAAGTGGCCAAATTTCTCAGAAGATTGAACAAGGGAACCAACAACATATATAAAGGTAAGATTTCATTGATTTTTTTTAATTGTGATGGTATTGGTCACTCTTCTAACAAATTTCCTCATAAGAAAAATACGAGGAATGATGAAGATTACTCAAATAGAAAGAAAACATATAAAGGCAAAAGAACCAAAAAGAAATATTTCAAGAAAAGTTTATGCACCAAAGAAGACATCTCCTCATCATATGAAGATGAAGTCAATGATAGTGAGACAAAACTATTTCTATTCATGGAAATAGAAAACTCTGATAAATAACACATTGAAGAATAATACGAAGAGGAACAAGTTGACTATTGAGAAGAATTGTTGAGAGCCATATACGTTATAAGAAGAAAATGAAGAAGAAAAAGAAGCTACAAGCATAACTAAACAAGAAACAAGACACTTAGGAACTAAAACAAATGATCACGAAATTGAATGTTCAAATAGAAGAAGATAAAATAATTGAAGAAGCACTCAAAGAACANATTTTTATACCTTTATTCAGTACAGGTACATAGTTATGATTATTTCAAGTTAGGGTTGTTGACTAATCCAAATCTAGTAATGTGAGACTAAAGTAAAATTTGATGAAAATGTTAGTCGCTTGTTAAGTAGGTTTTGGAGGTATGTGATCATATACACTAGGTATGTTACATATTTACAAATCATATTTGGATGATTAAAATGATGAGGGCTTGTTGTTGAGCTTGAGGTACAGGTTGATGCATGGTTGATGCATGGTTCATGTTATTGCTACAGGTTGTTTGGTACAGGTTGACAATGATAGGCTAATAATGGGAGTGGTTTATTCAGTGATAGTGACATATTCTCTACGTTTGAAATTTATATTTCAGGGTGGTTGGATGGGGTAAGGATAGGTGGTTGTATCCACCTTTCGATTGTAGGCAGAGAACATATAGGGTTGTAGCCTCCTTCTCATTATAGCCAGAGAATTGGGGAGTTGGATCTTCCCTCAGGTTGTATGCTCAGAAAATAGGGGGTTGGAGCCTCCTTCTAGTTGTAGTTGTAAAACAAAGGAAGTTGGTGCTTCTAATGAATGCAATTCTTAAAGAAATATAAGAAAAAACATTATATGTTTTTCTCCTACTTTGGGTTTCCAAGTAAAAACATTGGTGTACTGTGTATGTGTATGAATGCTCTTTTTTTCATTATTTATTTACTCTGCAACTATTGTATGATAATGATACATTTATCATAAAGAATTATCACACTTACATATTATGGTTAAATAATATTAGATTGCTCTATTACTGATTCACCCTCCCTTCTCAGTAATCCAACAATTGGCGTCAGAGTCGGTTCCTTCAGAAATCAGTTTAACCACTGAAAGGTAGATCATGGAGAGAAACAACATGTATAAAAATGGAATACCATAGTTTTCTGAACAAAAGTATGCATTCTGGAGCAGAAGGATAAAAACATATATACATGGACATGGATTTGAAATTTGGAAATCAGTAGTAGATGGATACAAAGAACCAACAG
Organism: Picea glauca; assembly: GCA_000966675.3. Classification (NCBI taxonomy): domain Eukaryota; kingdom Viridiplantae; phylum Streptophyta; class Pinopsida; order Pinales; family Pinaceae; genus Picea; species Picea glauca. The sequence goes on along the minus strand of JZKD02S1612368.1, from coordinate 88,679 downwards.
TTCCTCCAACAAGTGAAAGAGCAATGAAACTCAATCAAAAAAATTCCAAATCCACAAATGAACTTTGGAATGGCCTTGGTGAATCGATATATGTTAAGGTTATGCATTGTAAATCCACTAAAGAGATTTGGGACAAATTCAAAAAATTTATGAAGGAGGTTAAAAATTCAAAGCAACAAAGCTTCAAACTTACAGAGGTCAGTTCAAACAACTAAAGATGAAGGAAGATCAAAATATTGCAAGTTACTTCTTACGAGTCAATGAAACAGTAAATGCAATCATAGGATTTGGAGAAGAAATTAAAGAATCTATAATTTTTCAAAAGGTACTAATATCTCTTCCTATGAGATTTGATCTGAAGATATCAACACTAGAGGAAAGAGAAGATCTAGACTCAATAAGCATAGACAAACTACATGGAATCTTCACAACATATGAAATGAGAGCTGAATAGGAAATCTAGATATAAAAGAAACATCATTCAAAGCACCCAAAAGGTCAAAGAAAGAGGGAAATAAAAAATAAAGGGAACATAGTAGCAGCAGTGCCTTCTCGAAAGATGATGAAGAAGTGGCCAAATTTCTCAGAAGATTGAACAAGGGAACCAACAACATATATAAAGGTAAGATTTCATTGATTTTTTTTAATTGTGATGGTATTGGTCACTCTTCTAACAAATTTCCTCATAAGAAAAATACGAGGAATGATGAAGATTACTCAAATAGAAAGAAAACATATAAAGGCAAAAGAACCAAAAAGAAATATTTCAAGAAAAGTTTATGCACCAAAGAAGACATCTCCTCATCATATGAAGATGAAGTCAATGATAGTGAGACAAAACTATTTCTATTCATGGAAATAGAAAACTCTGATAAATAACACATTGAAGAATAATACGAAGAGGAACAAGTTGACTATTGAGAAGAATTGTTGAGAGCCATATACGTTATAAGAAGAAAATGAAGAAGAAAAAGAAGCTACAAGCATAACTAAACAAGAAACAAGACACTTAGGAACTAAAACAAATGATCACGAAATTGAATGTTCAAATAGAAGAAGATAAAATAATTGAAGAAGCACTCAAAGAACANAAGAACCAACAATTCCTCCAACACGTGAAAGAGCAATGAAACTCAATCAAAAAAATTCCAAATCCACAAATGAACTTTGGAATGGCCTTGGTGAATCGATATATTTCAAGGTTATACATTGTCAATCCACTAAAGAGATTTGGGACAAATTCAAAATATTTATGAAGGAGGTTAAAAAGTCAAAGCAACAAAGCTTCAAACTTACAGAGGTCAGTTCAAACAACTAAAGATGAAGGAAGATCAAAATATTGCAGGTTACTTCTTACGAGTCAATGAAACAGTAAATGCAATCATAGGATTGGGAGAAGAAATTAAAGAATCTATAATTTTTCAAAAGGTACTAATATCTCTTCCTATGAGATTTGATCCAAAGATATCAACACTAGAGGAAAGAGAAGATCTAAACTCAATAAGCATAGACAAACTACATGGAATCTTCACAACATATGAAATGAGAGTTGAATAGGAAATCTAGATATAAAAGAAACATCTTTCAAAGAACCCAAAAGGTCAAAGAAAGAGGGAAAGAAAAAATAAAGGGAACATAGTAGCAGCAGTGCCTTCTCGAAAGATGATGAAGAAGTGGCCAAATTTCTCAGAAGATTGAACAAGTCAACCAACAACATATATAAAGGTAAGATTTCATTGATTTTTTTTTAATTGTGATGGTATTGGTCACTCTTCTAACAAATTTCATCATAAGAAAAATAAGAGGAATGATGAAGATTACTCAAATAGAAAGAAAACATATAAAGGCAAAATAACCAAAAACAAATATTTCAAGAAAAGTTTATGCACCAAAGAATACATCTCCTCATCATATGAAGATGAAGTCAATGATAGTGAGACAAAAATATTTCTATAATGGAAATAGAAGACTCTGATAAAGAAGACATTGAATAATAATACGAAGAGGAAGAAGTTGACTATTGAGAAGAATTGTTGAGAGCCATATAAGTTATAAGAAGAAAACGAAGAAGAAAAAGAAGCTACAAGCATAACTAAACTAGAAATAAGACACTTAGGAACTAAAACAAATGATCATGAAATTGAAGGTTCAAATAGAAGAAGATAAAATAATTGAAGAAGCACTCAAAGAACAGTTAGAAGAAAGAGAGAGGATCATTGGAAATTTGGAAGTAGAGATTGTCACATTGAGAAAGGATCTTCAAAATAAAAATATGCAGAACAACTCAAAAGTTTTTTATCACATTATCAGCAGTCAAAAGCCTCATCATCACAAGTCTGGACTTAGATACAATTAGACAGAAAAGAGATTAAGCTACAAAACAACAAAACAAGAAATATATCCAAAATGCTATGTAGAAATAATCAAAGGGGATAGAAAGACCTACAAGAAAAATTACAGGGACACTCCTCCACCAAGAAGATTCAGATTTCAAAATCAATGNAAGAACCAACAATTCCTCCAACACGTGAAAGAGCAATGAAACTCAATCAAAAAAATTCCAAATCCACAAATGAACTTTGGAATGGCCTTGGTGAATCGATATATTTCAAGGTTATGCATTGTCAATTCACTAAAGAGATTTGGGACAAATTCAAAATATTTATGAAGGAGGTTAAAAAGTCAAAGCGACAAAGCTTCAAACTTACAGGGGTCAGTTCAAACAACTAAAGATGAAGGAAGATCAAAATATTGCAGGTTACTTCTTACGAGTCAATGAAACAGTAAATGCAATCATAGGATTAGGAGAAGAAATTAAAGAATCTATAATTTTTCAAAAGGTACTAATATCTCTTCCTATGAGATTTGATCCAAAGATATCAACACTAGAGGAAAGAGAAGATCTAAACTCAATAAGCATAGACAAACTACATGGAATCTTCACAACATATGAAATGAGAGTTGAATAGGAAATCTAGATATAAAAGAAACATCTTTCAAAGCACCCAAAAGGTCAAAGAAAGAGGGAAAGAAAAAATAAAGGGAACATAGTAGCAGCAGTGCCTTCTCGAAAGATGATGAAGAAGTGGCCAAATTTCTCAGAAGATTGAACAAGGCAACCAACAACATATATAAAGGTAAGATTTCATTGATTTTTTTTTAATTGTGATGGTATTGGTCACTCTTCTAACAAATTTCATCATAAGAAAAATAATAGGAATGATGAAGATTACTCAAATAGAAAGAAAACATATCAAGGCAAAAGAACCAAAAACAAATATTTCAAGAAAAGTTTATGCACCAAAGAAGACATCTCCTCATCATATGAAGATGAAGTCAATGATAGTGAGACAAAAATATTTCTATAATGGAAATAGAAGACTCTGATAAAGAAGACTATTGAGAAGAATTGTTGAGAGACATATAAGTTATAAGAAGAAAACGAAGAAGAAAAAGAAGCTACAAGCATAACTAAACAAGAAATAAGACACTTAGGAACTAAAACAAATTATTATGAAATTGAAGGTTCAAATAGAATAAGATAAAATAATTGAAGAAGCACTCAAAGAACAGTTAGAAGAAAGAGAGAGGATCATTGGAAATTTGGAAGTAGAGATTGTCACATTGAGAAAGGATCTTCAAAATAAAAATATGCAGAACAACTCAAAAGTTTTTGATGACATTATCAGCAGTCAAAAGCCTCATCATCACAAGTCTGGACTTAGATACAATCAGAAGGAAAAGAGATTAAGCTACAAAACAACAGAACAAGAAATATATCCAAAATGCTATGTAGAAATAATCAAAGGGGATAGAAAGACCTACAAGAAAAATTACAGGGACACTCCTCCACCAAGAAGATTCATATTTTAAAATCAATGACCAAGAGAAACAAATAGCCCTCAGGAAGAATAATGATTCATAAGAGTAACTCCTTTCATAATATCTTCAACTACTAGGTATCAAACTATCTTTTTGCATTTATGTTATGCATGCAATAATTTCGGATATAAATCTGTAAATTTAGAGATAATAGAAAGAACATAAACAATTTTGAAATTCATACAAAAAATGGTTATCCAAGAAGGCCTAATGAAACACAGAGAAGAAGATACAACAGGTTTGAATAATTGAGCACTGAAGTGGAATGCTACAAGTGCAAAAACTTTGGACAC
>JZKD02S1612368.1:23201-36950 GCA_000966675.3 Picea glauca | reverse complement strand
ATCCCCACTCCCTGATTGTGCTTGAGATGTTATTTTTAACTCGTTTGGTTCTTCTCATGAGCTGAGTGGCTTGGTTCCAGATATCCTCACTGAATGGGAAATTGTTTAGGAGGTGCTCCATGGTTTCTTCTTGGAGATGGTAGAGATGGAAAATCGAGGAGCCAATGAAACCTCATTTTTGTAGATTTTCCTAGGTTAAGATATTGTTCTATAGGAGAATCCAAAGGAATGTAGATATTTTGGGCCATAGTTTTGATTTCTAGCTTGTTGTCCAGGTGCTATCTTTTTGAAGATTTTGGAATTTCTCCTGTAGAGCATACCCGTCTTTGATAGTGAAGCTATCGTGAGGTGTGTATCCCCATTTGAGAATGTCTGGGTCTGTGCTTTTTTGGATTCGCCTTTGGGATGTTGCTTGATTCCAGTGTTGCATATCACATTCTAATGCAACTTGGAGGTCCTGATGGGTTGATTTCCAGCTTCGCCAAGGAGAGTTATTAGGAATACCAATCCACAAATCTGCTACTTTAAGAGTGGTGAGATCTTGTATGTGATTAACATAGGATTGTAGAGTTTCTTCTGATTGAAGGGGTGGCAATTGCTGCCAAGAATCCATCCAGAATAGGGCATTCTGGCCATTGCGAATTTCCAAGAAAGCATGTTCCTGAATGAGTGGCCTATTTTTCCAGGCCGCATTACAGATGTTGGAGCCTTGAATTCTCTCCCTTGTTCTTATAAGATGGCTTTGATGCGTGTTTGGGGCATATTTTCATTTCCAGAGTTTGGCCCAGATATCCACTGGAGTTTTGAGCCATCTCGACCAAATTATTCCTCCCATGGTGTTGTTTAATTTTCCAGGGTCCCGGAGGCGCAATCGACATGAAGATTTAGGGGTGCATACCTTGTCCCAACTAACGAGGGCTCATTTTTTGTCTGGATTGTGTCCATGCTAGAAAAATTTTCTTTGCATATTTTTTATTTTCTTTATGACAAAAAGGGGGGCAGCCAGGGTTGAGAAGAGGTAAGCAGGGATGGCTTGAAATAATGAATTTAAGAGAATGATTTTGGCTGGAAGGTTGAGGGATCAAAAGGTCAAAGTGATGAGCTGATTGGAAACAGAGATTAGGAGAGTGTCCCAAGAGATGTTTCTGGCTACTGAATCAGAAAGAGGGAGTCCCAGATAATGCGAGGGCAGAGTGCAGATAGGGGTATTCATAAGTTGAGAAAGGTGTTGTTGGATCGCTATAGGAGTGTTAAATAAGAAGAGATGTGATTGGGAAATAATGAAGGTGGTGCCAGAGGCTTCACTAAAATCTACGAGGATGGAAATTAGTTTATTTTCTTCTTGTACAGTGGGGGTGTTCATTAGCAGCATATCATTGACAAATTGTTTGTGGGAGGCTGATGGTTGTAACCCATGAAGAGGGAGGCCTTGGAGGGAGCCATTTTGAATTGAGGTCTTGATATAGCATCCTAGGCCCTCAACCATAATGAAAATAGGAAAGGGGAGAGAGGGTCTCTTTGTCATATTCCTCTTGAGGGGGAGAATGGTTGAGAAGGGACTCCATTGACAAGGATTGAGAAAAAGGTTGAGGAAATGAGGTTCATTATCCAAGAAATCCAATCCTTATTGAAACCGAAAGCCGAAAAAAGAGCTTTCATGTACTTCCAGCTTAATTTATGAAAATCTTTTGAGAGGTCAAGTTTTAGAAGCATACCTGGAGTGCGGGTGCTTCTGAGCGAGTGAATGATTTCATGGACAAGAATGATGTTGTCCATGATTTTCCTTCTTTCAACGTAACCTGATTCCTCCTTGGAAAAGATGAAGGGGAGTATAGGTTTGAGTCTTAGAGGTATGTCCTTGGAGATGATTTTATAGATCACATTGCAAAGTGCTATGGGTATGAAATTCTTTGGGTTTGTTACTCTTTATTCTTTGGGAATTAAGGTGAGGAAAGTGGCATTAAGTGATGGAAGAAATTTGCTTGAGCTGGGAGATTCCTCCACCAGCTGCCATAATACTTCCCTTAACATTGGACAATAGGAATGGAAGAAGTCTATGGTGAATCCATCCGGTCCTCTAGCCTTGCCTGTGGATAGATCCTGAATAGCCTAATCCACTTCTGTTTGTGTTATTGGGATCATGAGAGCCTCATTTTTCTCCTGGGTGATAATAGTTGGGATGTTTTGGCTCACTCGCTCAATTGGTGAGGAGCGGTCCACCATTGGTTCGGTGAGGAGATCATTGTAGAAATATGACAGCTCATGTGAAATTTCCTAGTGATTTAATAGGGTTTTTCCTTAAGGGCCCTCCAGCTTCATAATGCAGTTGATTAGGCATCCGTGGATCATGTATCAGTGGAAAAATTTGGTGTTTTTCTCTCCCTCATTGAGCCATTGGACCCGAGATTTCTGTCTCCGTGGAATTTCTTCCTTCTTGTGTCTTTCTTCCAGTTTCCTTTTGATTTCATTCTTCTCCTCCTGCTGAGTGAAGGTGTGTCCTGAGAGAATGAATTGCCTCTAAAGATCCTCTAGTTTTTGTTCTATTAGTTTCCTTTATTGGAAGATGTTCCCAAATAATTCCTTGTTCCATTTGCGCATCTGGTGTTTAAATTATTTGATATTTTTATGAAAGCAATACATTTTTGTACCCCCCTGGTTTTCCACTGTTCTCCACCACTAACGAGCTAGCTCCTGGAACTCTGGATGGGCAAGCCAAAAAATTTCAAATCTGAAGGGTTTTAACTTGGGGGTGGCGATAGTGTCTACCCATAGCTTAACTGGCCAGTGATCCAAGCCTACTTTCAGCAGGATATTGGAATCCACTAAGGGTCCTTCCAAAAGGAGATTTTCTGAAATGAGAAAGCAATCTAGAATACATGCTATTTTTTGGTGACCTGATCTGTTATTGGTCCAGGTGTAGGTACCATTGTTTTTCTCTATGTATACTAGTCTGAGGTTCTCTATGAGTTTCTGGAATTTTTTGTTGTCTTGCTCCAGGCATTCCCCCCTCCCTCTTTTCTCCTTCAGCATGAGAATCATATTGAAGTCCCTATAATCCATCGTTTTCCCTCGGCGAGAGAGCCTAAGTAGGTCAGGCTTTGAAGAAAGAGGTCTTTGTCCTGGCTGTTTTGCGGTCCATAAGAGTTTGTAATCATTCCCTCCATGTCTGATCCCATGGCTCTGTAGTGCACTGTGATGGTATTTGGAGTGTAGAAGCCTTGATCTAGGATGACTGTGGAAAGATTCCATAGGATGGCCAAGCCTCATGAAGCTCCCTTTGAGTCTGTTTTATAGGAGCTACAGTTTTGCCAACATCTTTGGAGGATGTCTTCTGCAATTTTCCCTACACATTTTGTCTCTTGTCTCAGGAGTATTGGAGGGTATTCCTTTCTGATGCAGTTTAGGAGAATCCTTTGCTTGGATCTTCCATTTAGACCTCTGATATTCAATGTGAGGATACTCATAGTTAACAATTTAGTGGGTGGGAGAAGGATCTCTTAGAGAGCCTTGGAATCTGTCCTGAGTTGATCATATAGTTTCCCACCTCCTTTATTAACTGTTGAGCCAATTTTCTGCCTCACTGATTATTTTATTTTCGATGTTTTCTTCAATCTTGGTTTGGGCCTATGCTAATCCTTGGCCTGGATGTAGCTCCTGCTGATGAATTCATAAATACCTTGTGAAATTTCCTGAGTTGGTCCTCTGGTAAGGTTTGGAGATCCTTCTTGTTGAGTGCCTCTTCTAACCTATATAGGTCTATTTCAACTAGGTCCTACTCATCCATTTCCATGACTGTATATTCTTCTCTTACTGGTTCTTTTCTTGAGGCTGGGTGAGTTTTCATGTCTTCTTGGGTTGTTGGGGCTTGATGCCTTTGTGTCATCTGATCTTCCTTGTGCTTGCTGAGATCTTCCCCCACAATATTGGGGGGATTTTCCACCTCTTTTGTCTCTAGAAGGTGGTTAAGGGCCTCAAATGATTTGTTTTTTTTATTCTTTTTTCTATGGACTGTTGTGGATTTCTTTTGAGATTGTCTTCTTCAATTGTGAACCTGGGTGAAACCTTCCTTAGGTTTTTATTCTACTTCCTTCTGGGGGGGGGAATTTCAAGGGAAATATTCGAACAGATGCCCATGGTCATGGAACTTTCGACATCTGAAAGGGATGTGTTCCTAGTCCAAAGTTTGGGCCCATTCCTCATCTTGGTATTCTAAGGTGACTATACCTGGCAGAGCTTTGGAAATGTTCATATAGACACATATCCTTGCATAAGAGGTGTATTTTCTTTATTTGGTAGCTTTGGAACATTTGACATATTTACCTAGGGTGTTACCTATACCCATTAGAATTTACTCTAACCAGAACTCTTGAGGGAGGGAGTAGATGCGAATGCATACCAATGCATATGCAAAGTTTTCCTTCTCTGGGCTGAAGAAGTGCATCCAAAAATAGAGGTAAAGTTCGTATGAGTTGTAGAAATATGGCCCCCCTTCAAACATCCAGTGCTTGTGTTACACATAAAAAATACTCACTTTGATAGTGTCGCAAGTGTCGTCATTACAAAGGTCGCAAGTGTCACATTTTGCTCACAAGTGTCACAAGTGTCAAGGAAACATACTGCCATGATGCTTATGTCGTGCATGTAAATGACATCAGGAGGAAATTTGGCACATGTCAAACACTTGATTTGGAAGAGGAGGAAAGGTTAATTGGGCTCATGAACCTTTTGACATCTGAAAACACTGAAAAAACTAAGTTTTGGAGGAGGGCGCTCCGATATACCTCTTCTGGGAATGCATGCGTTCCCCCTTACACTGTCTGGGAGCGTTATAAAGCTCCTTTAACCCTTTTGGGGGAGTGTTCGTGTCTTTGGGAGTGATAGCGCCCCCGTTAAGCCTACTAGGGAGCGCTACAGCTCTCTGATGGCCCTTTTAAGGGAGCGCTGCCTATTTTGGGTAGTAGTTAAGTTGTTGACATAAATGGGGGAAGGATCCTTTCATTCTTGGAAGGCATTTGGATTCGAATCCCTAGTCCAGCCATGATATTAGGGAAGATCCTCAATTGAAGGAGGCAAATCCTCAACTTCCCCAAGGATATCTCAAGTTGTTAAAGCCTCTCCAAGGCTATATAAGCAAGCTTTCTAATGGTGAAAGGGGACTGGAAAAGGAGAATCACACCAAACTTATGATCTTATAAGTGGTGGTGGAACAAAGATAATTTGGGAGCAAGAGAACTATGATCTCATAGGGAGAAATCGGTGAAGCTACCGTCATTCAGATTGTGGATCTTTTGAGCAAGGGTTAGACAAGGAGAACTTGATGAAACTACTGCAATCCATCTACGACTGTAAGCAATGTTTTGCCCTCATTAATATAATTTTCTTTGCCTATTTCTTTCTAATTCATGTTCAATCTCACATGAATTTGTCTCTTTAGTAGATATACCTATTTTGGACTAATCTTGACAGAGTAGGAAGTAGTCGTACTTTTTTTGTCTACAGGGCTTATCGAGGAGCGAAAGATTGGAGCTCAACTCGGAGTGTGCAGGGACAAACACCGGTAAAATGGACTTCTTTTCTCCTTCCTTTTCACACACTTGTCCACCTAGATCTAAAAGGAAGTCAGTGACCATGATAAGCACTTTCTGTCTTAGAGTTAAGAGTCTAGCACTTTGAGGAGATGTACTTGTCCACAGGGAGATTTTCCTTCAACAGAAATTGGCGACTCCACTGCGGAGAATCAAATCGAAACTTTTGGTTTTGATTTTTCCTCATAAGACCTTCTATTTCCCTTCTTTTTATTATTATACCTTGTTCACCCATTCATATCTAATTGCATTTGCTAATTGACTCTTTACCCCATCACATTCAGCTTGCCTGTCAAATTTTGGTTCTTTTGACATTTTTATGAGTTTTTTGAGCTTGGCACCCCCCTGCCTTTGTTAGAAGAGCTCCAACACTCCCTGGAAGTGTTAGACAGAGTGTTATAATGCCCCGGTGCCCCTTACACCATAGAGACAACCTTTTTTTGCACAAAATCTCTTCAAAAATTCCATTTTTTCGAGGTCCAAACACTGTTGTTCATATTTTATGCCCTTCTTCATTATTTTTGAGTTTTTGCTGGTGAGAGCTTGAAATTGATCCTCTGGTTTCTTCTCTCCTATCGACCGAGCGAGAAATCTAATGAAGGACATTAGAAGTCTGTGAATCTTCTCATTTCGTTCTTTGAGGTCATCTGATCCAATTTATTTCTCCTTTCTTTTGCGTTTTTTATTTTCTTTCTCTTGCTTGATTGCAAAAGGGTGTGTTGTTTGTGAAAAATCTGCATTTTCTTGTCCGAATCTCCTTGATCTGAAAGGGTAGTTGGCAGGACAAGTTTTTCATTGAATTGATCATCATTCGCATGAAAACGACAAAAGTACATCTTAATGATTAGTTTGCGTATTAGTTTGCATTTCTGAAATGTTGTAGCATCATATTGGATTTGATTGAGAACAAAATTGATTGAGGGAATTCCTTATCAAGTGTTTGATAGTGAAAACGACTCTTCCTCTTTCCCTTAAATAGGTATTCATTGAAAAGAAACGATTGCTTATCATATTTCATGCATATTTTTGGAATTGAGTCATCTTTCCATCAGTTTCACTTTCGTACACCCTCTGAGTAAACAACAACCACTAAAATCAACGCTTAACTAAAATTTATCAGACTTTTTACATCTTTGTTAGCAAACCTACATTAGTTTAAGGTGTAGTGCTTTGGAATAGGTTGAAAGGATAACTTTCCAAAACTATCAAACAAACTTAGTATCTTGCGGTAGGGAGAGTCAAATCCAATTGTCGTATTAGTTTTCCTGGGATCTCCCTCTCACACAGGGGTTACGCACGAGGTCGTATTCGGGTGAGTTACGGAGATTATCCCTTCGTGGTTCAACTATTTGTAGTGGTCGGATCATATATTGGGGGTCACTGGAAGGTATACCCATGATTATGTGTGGGAGCCTTTCAAGCTGATTTCAGACTTGTTATCCTGCCCATACTTTTCGACTGGACTATCGACTGTACCCACCCAGGGGCTGACTACGAGTTAGTGACCTTAGTAGCCACAATCTTTAGGGTCTCACACAAGGTGACGGTGAAGGGAAGTCTCACTGTACCTGGAACAGACGTTGGTCAAACTCACTTAGGCTCCTCGGAGGGTAAATCCACAATTACTGCATGGAAGCTTCCACCAAGGCATAAATCCGTTCAGCAGGTCACCAACGTAACTGATCCACCCGCTCTATCGCCACCCCTTCCTATTTTGATCTCACAATGTTGGAATTCATCACCAACTAGTGGTTTCATCGTAGGAAGGTTTGTTTGATTGATTGATTCTCAGATTCATAGCGCGTGTTGTTCATTTTACTTAGTGGACCTTAGGTTGAGTCAGTGTTAATGGCATCGAATCTTGAGAGTACCAATGGAGGAACCCCTTTTCTTGGGGAACCTTATACCTTTCCTTCATTTGAAAACTTGAGTCCTCCATATGTTGCCAGACTGAGTCTTCCAGGACTCACTATCAGATTACCAGTTTGGTTGTTCCCCACTCCGGTGATCCTAAATACTCCCAATGTTTCAGCTGTACCTAATACTTTAGATGTTTGTACACCACCCACTCATCAACCTCACATTGAGTTTTCACCTTCTTCGCCCATTAAGTATCCTTCCATTTCTCCTTCTTTTCCTAGTGAAATATATAAAGCAAGTAGCCTGGTTGATCAGAAGAAGAAGAAACAGAAAGAGAAGAAGAAGAAGAACCCGAAAAGGAACAAGGCCCCAACAACATTAGTTGTTGTCTCTAAGCAACCAGTTACCGTTAATAGTACTGGGAGTGTTGATGAGGTCAACAAGATTAAAATGAAGAATCCAAAACCCAAATTCCCTTGTAGCCTTTGTAAGTGTGACCACTTTCTGAGGGATTTCCCCCATCTTACCCAGGTCTTAGAAATGTGGTCCTCCATGTCATCGGCCTTTGTCAGTCATGTCAATGATACCCCATCAACTAGTAATGTTTAGGTTGGTAAGAAGAAGCAAACTGTCAAGTTCCCTTGCATGTTATGTAAAGATAATCATTACTCTCACCCTTTTCCTCGTATGGACGAGGCTTCTTCACTTTTGGAAAAACATCAACTTCCAAAAAGTTATCGTAAGATTTCCTTCGACCCATCATTGGTTGATGGACTAGTCAATCTGGTTCCATCCCCGATCAATTCAGTTGATCAAGTGGTCAATCTAGTCTCCTCCCTGATTGAACTTCAAACCCAAGTAGTTGATCCAGTTCCTTCATCAATCAGCCCAGCTCTTCATCAAAAGAGTGACACCAAAGTGGTCGATCTGTTTTCATCCTTGGTTGATCCCACTCTCCTGTTAGAGAGTGACACCAAATCGATCGATCCGTTTCCACCCATCGACCCCATTCTTCCCTTGGAGAATGAAACTCAAGTGGTCAATTCGGTTCTGCCATCGATCGATCCCACTGCTCCTTTGATGAGTGCCAAAGTGGCTGATCTAGTCCCTTCCTTGGTTAGTCCCACCCTTCATCCGAAGAGTGTCATAGTGGTTGATTTGATTCCATCATCGGTCAATCCCACTCTTCCTTTGGAGAGTTCTTATGTGGTCGATCTGATCCAATCATCGGTCGATCCTACTCTCCCTCTAGAGAGTAAACCCGATACTGCCCATGTTTTTCTCATTGATATAGACTCTATTGTGTTGGGGGGCATCCCTCATTCTCCTGTGAAACCCCCTCCAAGTAATGAGGCCATCCTTTTTGATTGGGGTGCGCTAACTATACCTCGCCTTCCCTCTCACATTCCTTTCCAAATTATAGTATAGGTTTGTCGTCAGGATGTTTGTCAAACTATGATAGATGAAGGTGCATCCATTAGTATTTTATCCTCTGTTGCTTGGCACGCTTAGGGTTGTCCTCTACTTGCGTCGGTTACCCAGAATCTATTATCTTTTACCAGAAGAACTAGTCAATCTTTAGGGACCCTCCCTCAGTTTCCCATAACTTTGGGAGGGAAAAATGTCTCTATTGATGTCATGGTCATCCAAGAACCCTTGGATTTCTCTTTACTTCTTGGGCAGGATTATGTCTATGCCATGAAAGATATTGTATCCACTCTTTTCCGTGTGATATCTTTCCCTCACAATGGAAGAATTGTGACTGTTGATCAACTTTCATTCATCGACCTTGACTGGGTTACCTCCCTATGTGGTTCTTATATGAAAACAGTATCGCCCTCGCCGCATGTCAATTATGTGGCATTGTCTCCCATGATTTCAACTTTTGATGCTTTGGATCTGGTAGTTGACATGGTGATTTCTTCGGTAGGATTAATGGATCCTGATCTCCTTACTCCTATTGTGACCCTTGAGATGTGTTCCTTCCCAAGTGATTATCTTCCATCCAGCAAAGATCTCTTGGAAGCCATGACCGATTTTTTCCCCTTGACATGGTATCCTTCCAGAGCGTTATCCTCTCGGAAGCCATGATCAGGATGAATCCACGAGCATAGTTTCTCTTCTCTGTGGCAAGCTCGTTAGAAAATGAAACAAAGGTCCTGAGCATAGTTCTTTTCCTGTGCCAAGCTCATTAAAAAATGAAATAGTCACCTCTCTTGAACCTTCTTTTCATCCACCCTTCTCCTTTTTCTCATCTACTAGAGAACTTGGTGACGAACTCAGAGCCGGTGAATGAATCGAATCTTGGAGGGCATGTCTCTATCCTTTGATGATCTTTCTGGAGTTAAGCCACTAGCTTTCATGCTGGGGGCATACCGAGCTTAGTCTTTGTTCTTTCTCGTGCTCGTAAATACATGAGAATGCATCTGGGTAGACTTTTATCTCTTTTTCGGACCTGTATGGATACACAAAAAAATAACCCCCTGGAGTCTCCTTTAAGATCTTTTCAGACTCTCTAAACATGAAAAGATTGTCGAGTGATCTTGCTTCCTTTTGCACTCGTTAAACGATTTGAAAGGGTTCCTTTCAAGTGATAATTTATCTCTTTTTCGGCCTCGCAAGACTAACATTATGAAAAAGGACAACACAGGAGTCACCTTTAAATTCTTTTCAGACTCTCTAAACATGAAAAGATTACCGAGAGACCTTGTTCTCTTCACGTTCGTTAAAGTATTTGAAGAAAATGTCTGTTGAGCAATAGTTTATCTCTTTTTCAGTCTCGTCAGACTACTTTACGAAAAAGGAACTAAGAGATTTCCCTTTTAAGTGTTTTTACAGAATCTATAATAGGGAAAAAACTTTGAGTTTTCTGTCTTTGGACTCGCTAAACAAAACATCGACAGGACCATACGGGATCGAACCCTTACTTCTTCCAATTCGTTAAACAAAGGAACAGGAACTTACCGAAGGTGAGGTTTATCGAGCATGTGTTATCCTCCTCGAGCTCATTAAATTAAAAAGAGGTACTCATTTATTTGGATGGGGGAAATATTGAAAGAAGTAAGCCAAGCAGGTTTTTGAGAACATTACCGAATAACTCTTAGAGTCGCCCTTGAACACAACACTTTGTCTTTGCACACATCTTAATCTGTTGAACCTCTACACTGAGACAATCCTTTGAGTTTCTTTCACTCCTTTTGGTCACCCGACGAAAGTCACAACATCCACTGCATCATCAAGTTTTGGTCCATGTCATGTTTCTGTTGTTGTGCCTCAGTGTTCAAGGGAAGTATCCGCCTCAAGAGTCAGCCATCACAAATATCTTGTCTCAATACCCATGTTAGTCCATGTTCATGTGATCTACCAATTACATCTCTGTGTCTGTTTTGTGTCGTTGATCGGGGATACATCAAGGCCCTCCTTCGACGAGCCTATTCCTGTCAACTTCAACACATTATCCAAGAACTAGACTTAGAAACCAATTAGTACTTTGGGAACTGCATGCCTCAATGGTAGGCCTCCTCATGTTCGACAGTGGGTTTACATCATTGACCTCTGATTGGATGATTCCACGGATGTTTGAATCCAACTCATCCATTCACATTCGTTGGAATGTACTAGGGTACCTTGGGAATCATTGACATTAATGGTGATCTCCCTCATGCTTGTTAATGTTTTACATCATTGATCGGTAATCAAGTGGTTTCTGCCATGTTCGACATCAGAACATCTATTCACATGGCTAGATCCGTACTACATCGGGATTGGTAAGAAGACCCTAGGTTGAGCCATCACTCTGATATGTACTTTGCCCAGGTTGCGATGGAGTTTCTCTTGAACAATGACACATATATTGTTACATAGATCCACTTTGTATTGGTCATGGCCATGTCATTTCATCTTGTAGATCCACTGTGTATTCTTCGTGGATACGATCAGCTCAAGTCATGAGAGTATAGAACCACAGTGTATTTTCAGTGGACATACCTTTTTATCAATACAACTATGGATCCGCAGTGTATTTTATGGCGGCCATATCTTGCAAATCTTGATAACCCAAGCATAGGTATGTTTTCCTTGGGATTGAAGCATGTCATAATATTTGTTGGATGTTAGTGTGCAGCTTATGTCAGGTTCTCTGCATCTATACCCTTGCTTGAAAGTCTACAAAGCATTTCAGTTATTAGTTCCTATCTTCTAACTTCATACTTTTGGGGGAAATCTGTTACACATCAAAAACACTCACTTTGATAGTGTCGCAAGTGTCGTCATTACAAAGGTCACAAGTGTTGCATTTTTCTCATAAGTGTTGCAAGTGTCAAGGAAGCATACTGCCATGATGCCTATGTCATGCCTATAAACGACATCAGGAGGACATTTGGCACATGTCAAACACTTGATTTGCAAGAGGAGGAAAGGTTAACTAGGCTCATGAACTTTTTGCCATCTGAAAACACTAAAAAAACTAATTTTTGGAGGAGAGCGCTCCCCTATACCTCTTCTGGGAGTGTTGGCGCTCCCCCTTACACTATCTGGGAGCGTTTTAAAGATCCTTTGGCCCTTCTTGGGGAGTGTTGGTGTCTTTGGGAGTGTTGGCGCCCCACTTAAGCCTACTAGGGAGTGCTACAACACTCTGATGACCCTTTTAAGGGAGCAGTGCCTATTTTGGGTAGTAGTTAAGTTGTTGAGATGAATGGGGGAAGGATCCTTTCATTCTTGGAAGGCAGTTGGATTCAAATCCCTAGTCCAACCATGATCTTAGGGCAGATCCTCAACTGAAGGAGGCAAATCCTCAACTTCCCCAAGGATATCTCAAGTGGTTAAAGCCTCTCCAAGGCAATATAAGCAAGCTTTCTAATGGTGAAAGGGGACTGGAAAAGGAGAATCACACCAAACTTATGATCTTATAAGTGGTGTTGGAACAGAGATAATTTGGGAGCAAGAGACCTATGATCTCATAGGGAGCAATCGGTGAAGCTATCGTCATTCAGATTGTGGATCTTTTGAGAAAGGGTTAGACAAGGAGAACATGACGAAACTATTGCAATCCATCTACGACTGTAACCGATGTTTTGTCCTCATTAATATAATTTGCTTGGCCTGTTTCTTTCTAATTCGTGTTCAATCTCACATGAATTTGTCTCTTTACTAGATAGACCTATTTCAGACTAATCTTGATAGAGTAGGAATTAGTCGTACTTTGTTTGTCTATAGGGCTTATCGAGGAGCGAAATATTGGAGCTCAACTCGGAGCATGCAGGAACAAACACCGGTAAAAGGTACTTATTTTCTCCTACCTTCTCACACACTAGTCCACCTAGATCTAAAAGGAGGTCAGTGACCATGATAAACACTTTCTGTCTTAGAGTTAAGAGTCTAGCTCTTTGAGGAGATATACCTGTCCGCAGGGAGATTTTCCTTCAACAGCTTGTCCTCTAGGTTGTAGAATATTACTATAAAAAATCCTTTGGAACTTAGTTGGAGGTCATAGTCTCCCTTGGGGTTCCGCCACGTCTTGATCCAGTGAGCTAGGTCCTTTTCTGAGGGCTAGAGACCTAAGAACTTTCCTATGAGGGCGTGGTCTCTCATGAATTGTGTATGCTCTCCTATCCTGGTGGTTTTGATAACATATCTCGGCGAAACCAAGGTTTGGGGGATGCATTTTCCGGGAATCTAGGCCCGAGATTCTTTTGGATGTGAGGACTCAACATGCATGTTTGGTTCTCTTCTAACCTACATTTATTCTTTTAGATATTGGTCTCATAGGTGCAAAGGCAGCTCAAAGGATAGACGCCATGCTTAGGAGTTCCCCGGATCGTTTGTTGCAGTGTTACGATAAGAGGGGGCTTTTACCCCTCCTTTTTTTCCCATTCTTCTGAAGCAGTCAGGGTCGCAGAGCTGGGGCAGTCAACACGAGCAAAGGGATTCAGAGGTGGTATTGGAAAGTAGGAGGCGAGAGCATGTAGATAACCCTAAAAGTTGCAGAGCTCCGACCTTTTCACAATTCATGTATGCCCAAAAATGATATTTTGTTTTATTAGGTATTAATGTTTATAATAGATTTAATTTTTCTTTTAGTAAATTAGTAATATTTTTATTTTTACTATTACTAATTTTTTATATGTACATATTTACATGTATCAAACACCTTGCATGGCTCCACTGGAAATATGACTATACTTAATCATTTTTCCCTCCTAAATTTAGAGTAATAGTAGGTCTAGTTTAGATTAGGTTTGTTTTACTTTAATTCTAGATTCAATAAAATGATGACCTTAGGCGTATATGAGCTTCATTAAACATG
>JZKD02S1612357.1:116500-170335 GCA_000966675.3 Picea glauca | reverse complement strand
CAAAAATGGACTTTGTATGTCAAATTTATTTTATTTGTACTCCACGAGAATCAAACTTGGGACCTTTGCAAACACCAACAACTTCAACCTTGGATGCTAACCATCCAAGCTACAAATGTACTTGTGAAAACATGTGGAAATATTATATATATATATATATATATATATATATATATATATATATATATATATATATATATATATATATAATCCATTTAATAAAGGGGCGGAAACCATATTTATCACACACCCTTTTCAAAGATTATTCCATGATTCAAACCATAGTTTATGGCATAATATATGTGTTGTGTATGTTCCATCACTTGGGTGAGTAAAACAAGGGCACTTGCATGCCTAGTTGGGCCTACTAGACAAGACAGACGTTAGTGTATGGGTTAAACAAACTAAACACATGAAATAAACAACTAAATAAACTAAAACAACTAAGGAAATAAAACTAGAATGCATAAGAAAATTTTAGAACCATAAAAAAACAACCAATGACCAAGATTATGCCACCAGTGGATAACTATATTAGTTGGAAAAACACCGTAGAGAAATGAGGACTTATGAGTCTCTTCTTCCTCCTTCAGAGGGATCTTCAATTCCCTAATAGAGAGCTCTTATTACAATGGTAGAAAAGAAAGCAAATTATTAAGAAATAAATTCATATTCCCTCAAGAGGTGAGTGGAATGGCCTATCAGAATTTTGCTAGAATGCTCCAAGGAGAAAATAGGATTCTCAAGGGAGGATTAGGAAAACATAAAAATACTATGAAAATCTTAATTTCTTAGTGTACCCATGGCCTCCATTTATAGCATTTCTTCAAGGAAATATTCAAGTTCTTCTTAGTGTGAAAAAGGGGCCCTTTAGGGCACCCTTTGGTCCTTGAACATCCCCTCATTTGGATTCAGCTCAGATTTGAAGGTCAAATCAAGTTGGGAGTTGGTCCATAAGTGGTTGAGGGGCCAACAAGAACCATAAATGCGTCATTCACAGGAGTGCGTGGATTTTCTCGTACATTGTCACGCATATGGCACATTGTGCGCTCTACGAGCTTCTTTAGCCCATGCACTGTGTGCGTGCTTCCTTTAGTGAGTTAGCGCATGTCAATTTTTTCCCAATTGTATAGTTTTTTCCTCTTTGAAATGCATTTTGGTGCTACAGGTGAACCAATAGTTTTTTGGCATTGTTGTATTTCTGTAACCATTTGCGTGCAATGTTTTGGACTAAATTTCAATGATAACATATGCCCCTTGATGTGTGATCTTAGGAGCATACGTATAGCCAAAATACATAAATGTTTCTTTTACGGAGAGTACTATTGTTAGGAAGAGTGTTTATAGGAACTGCAAGAGCAATCCATCGGAGGGAGAGGGGAAACTGTGGGACCCAAACCTTTCTCTAGGGAGAAAAAAAAAATATATAAAACCGAGGCGGTCCTGCCCCATGCTCATGTCATGTAACTCAAAATGTAAGACAATAAATGAAGTTGTATGCTGATGTAGATAACTGTAGCACCCTGCGAGGCAATTTGATAATGACAGATGACAATTCTGATGGTGAAGATACCCTGAAAAGAGGCAAGGATGCCTGTAAGAAGTGTCGATGACTCGTAGGAAGTGATGGCCTAACAAATTCAGAAGTCTTCGGCTGGTATAAAACAACTGCAATAGTCGCATAGTTAGACCCACTGTAACATGAGATTTCTTTGAAGTCGAATTTTATTAGGGTTAACGGAATTAGAGAGCCATGATGGTTCTCTCTGTGTCGTTTGAGACTCCTCATTGTCGACAAAAGGGAGACGTGACTCCAAGAAGCAAAGGCTTCATGAAATCCATAGAGATAGGATCAGGAACTGATAGGGAACATGGACGAAGTCATGATGTGGTGAGACTCAAGACTTCCCTTGGTTGGGGGTATGTTTTGAAGGATGATTAGAAGCAACCGTAAAATTGTATCTAGTGTCAGGGGGATGACTAGACATGGGGTTAAATTGTGCCAGAGGTGTGACAAAGTGGACAATCTCATAGATCAGGGGTCCATGGACTATGGGATACTCGATGTTTATGAACAATGTTAGAATGAGTAAAGGAGAGTGGATTCCCCAACAAAGGGTGACATGGGTTGCATTGCCAGAAAAAGAAGGTAGTCAATTGTGATGACAAAAAGATAAGTAAATGTTGGAAACAAAGTCTTTTTACAATTACCAAATAAATAAAGAATAGTTTGGGATGAGTGTACATATACAAAAAAGGGTGCCCCAGTGCGAGATGGCTTGGCCTGTGAGGGCTCAAGTTCCGTGGAGAACTAGTGGAGGGTGGGGGTCCCATGGGTGTGTTTCTGTATGAGGTAAATGAATGGAGAGAAATATATAGATGGGCTAACTGATTGTGGATGAAATGGAGGGTTAATGATATTCTGGGGGAGAAGTCAAATAGAATAGAGATGAGATAACCTATGAGTCCATTGGGAAAGCTAGTAAAATGATGAGAAGGAGTATGTGGCTTATTCTTGGAAATGAGTAAGAATATCGAGACTCCCATCCCTAGGGGATGAAGGAAGCATGAGTGTAAAAGTATCAAGGGGAACTATGAATGGGACAAATCATGTGGGGGAGAGTGCTACCGGGTGATAGTACAAAAATGCAGAAGAGGTGACAGTGTTGCAGAGCCGGATTTAGGAACCGTAAATGTGAATGTCGGAGGGTTTGATTGGGAGATGCAATTGATATTTAGAGGGAATGATTACATGCCAGTGTTGAACATATACCTGAAGGGGATGCGCTGGTTTTTTATGACCAAGAACCTGCACACATTAAAACCAAATACCCAATGTGAACAATATCTGAAGATAAAGAACATATAACAGTTACTTGATAATTTTGAACATGAGCATGCATACCTGAACGTGATATGAGAAAAATTCTCCCCTAGGGCCAAGGGAAGATGGTGACCTGGGGAATGTAACTGTGTAGATGGCAGGACCGTGATCCCGTGGCTAAAGATAGATCAGAAAACAAAGACTCTGGGCTCCTGTAACTGAGTGTGGAAGTTTGGAAAAAGGGAATATATATGGTTGTTGGGCCCACAATGCCACCTCATTTGTACCCTCTTCTATAATGAACTGACAAGAGTATTTGGATGAGTTTTGAAGATTATGGGAGCTCGAGATGACCGATCCAGGAGTTGTGAGATTCAGGTTAGTGGTCCCATCCTCCTACATAGTATGTATTTTCTAGTTTTTGGGTAGGGGTCATATGGATGGCCATACTAGGGTAGGTTTAGGGGTGGGCCCACGAATGCACAGGAGAATGAAGGGTTCTTACGATCATAGTCTAGAGGGCTAATCAAAGGAGCACTGGATAGTGCCACTTTTAAATCATCAAAAGCGGTTTAGACATGTTCATCCCATTGAAATGGGATATCATGACATAGTAAGCAAAGGAAACCATGGGCGTGATTGGCATAATCTGGGAAAAAGCATCGTAAAAATTTGGCTTTGCCTTGTATGCTCTTCATTTGGTACAAATTCCTAGGTGGTGGAATTTCAGTGATAGCTTGGACCTTGAGGGGGTCCACTGTGATGCCATGTTGAGAGAATGAACCTAAGAAGGCATCCGATGGTGACACAAAATACACACTTGAGGGGGTTCAAATGGATATTGTACTAGAGACATCATCGAAAGACAACTCGCAAGTCATCTAAATGTTGATTTCATTTCTTGGATCGAGCAATGAGGTCATCCAATTAAGCAAGCATGATGCGAGAAGATCATGGAAAACATAAGTCACAACCTGTTAGAACGGAGCACCTGCCTTTTTTAGCCCAAAAGGCATGACGTGATAAGAAAAAGTACCCCATGGGGTAGTAAAAGTGGTTTTATACTGATATGTTGGACGGATTTGGATTTGATTGTAGCTGAAGAACCCATCCATGAAGGACAAGGCCTCATTGTTGGAACAATCATTGATAATTTGGTTGATCAAATGGTTTGGGAAGTTGTCTTTGGGACAAGCATGGTTGAGATAGTGAAAGTCAGTGAAGACGTGAATAGTGCCATGTTTTTTGTTAACGGGGACAAGGTTGGAAAGAATAGGGTAAATGAACACAGCGATGCGTAACTTGTCAATTCCGACTTTGATGGCCACATATTTGGATGGGTAAAGTGGGCGTTTATCTTGATGGACTGGGGGGACATCTGAATATGTGTTGATATGATGTTCAACTATAGAAGGATTGAGGTCAGGCATATATGTATATGAGGCCAGGCATATATGTATATGACGAGGAAAAAATATATCGATATTCTTGAAAGAGGGAATTGTAAGATGTGGGTTCTTCAGGGGAGCATGCGATGGTAATGGTGATCTCTTCTATGATTCTCAGTTTGATGGAAATGTTGATTTTGACAGTGGGGGAGATATTGTCCATGTTGCCATCTTCAAAAGCATCAGGGGCAGGGATAGGGCTATTGAACGAGTCTATATGAGCTGGTGGAATAAAATACTTTGTTTTGATTGCATATATGGAGGCTTGGTTAGGAGGGTCAAAGGATTCACGTGAGAGAAAAAGCACTCTATGATGGAGCATATTGCATGGGAAATCGAGGGTAGTGAGTTTCTCTAGGATATCTCCATCACAATGGGAAATGCGAGAATATAGGGGATCCTGGGAAGTAATATCTGTGACTTTCACCATGTGATTTTATTCAAGTAGTGAAGACGTAGAGGGGATGTCACAAGTATGTTGCGATGGCTCACTTGTCATAAACCAAACATCCATACATTGTGGGGGGTAAACTGTGGTAGGCAGTAAGATTTCCTGTGGGAAATGAACAGGAGAATTGGGAGGATTTGGGGGAATATCCTCAGAGAGTCTATTTATGAACCATGGAGGGGTGGGAAGTGACTCAGGTTCAGGGGATGTGATGTTGACAATATATGGAGAAGGGATAGGGGGAGTAACTTGCATCATATGATGTAAGGTGGTCGAATGATTTTGAATAAGGTTTAATTGATGATGCCAATATTCAACAATCAAAGGACACTGGTATGTGAAATGAGAAAGTGAGTCACAAATAAAGCAAGGGAATATCATCCATTCAGGGATTGAGGTAGAGACATAATTAATGTCAGTGACATGGGTACCTAAAAGTGGTGGTGGAGAGGTCTCTTGTTGAAAGGTTTGGCATACTTTCGTTAGCATCTGGAAAAATTGAGGTAGAGCTGGTCAATGATGAGTGTAGTGGCCATATTCTGAACAGATTGCATAAGCAAATTTGGTTCGCAAACCTTTACCTCCTGTAGTGGGGGACGTTGTGGTAGTACTAGAGATGCTTTGTGAAGTGACGAGCAATGTGGTTGCTCGAGGGAGTTGTATCAGATTGTGTAACTCAAGAAGATAAGGACATCTATTAGTGGGGTGCCCCTCTCTTTCACATAGTGCGCAAGGAGGTTGAATTCATGGAAGAAGTGGAGCAGTGGGATATTTCTTCTTCTGTTTACCCCCAGCTGTGGTAGTGGTGCTGGAATTGGGAGTGAGGGTGGAATTGCGAGAGTTAGTATTGGAATCTGCATCGGGATTCCCTCTGAATGAGGAGGGAGATATGGTTGAGGAACCATCGCAGGTGGGTGTAGATACCATACAGGGATGGTGGGAACCATGTTGGCAAGGGTAATCATTACGACTACCTGAAATTGTTCTACTCCCAGTGGGGAGTAGAAGAAGGGAATTTGAGTGATGGATTGGGGTATTGTCTCCCAAACTAAGATTTTCCCCTGGGGAAGTCGGGAATTGGGGATAAGTGGTGTAGTAGGGTTCTCAGGTAATATCCTAGGTAAAATTTCTTCAACTGGTGGGACGTCGAGGTGTGGAGAGGCCTAAGAGGGAGGAATGGTGTCTCAGGTGTTAGTTCCATTAGAATATATGACACACACTTGTGCTAAAGGGTGTATGAGAGGTGGTGATCCATGGTATTCCCCCAACAAGGATGGGTCCTTGAAAACTCTAGGGCCCATGACAATGAATGAATAATCATCGAAACTAGTGCAGACAAGAGGCAAGATGTTATCGATGTTGGCGGAATGGTTAGGTTCATAATGTGTAATTTGGTCGATGGTGATGATTTTCTCGTTGTGTGGGAACATCATCATTTGAAACACAAAAGAGGCCAGTGCATTCATAGCATACATGTAGCTACATCCAAACAAGATATTGTAATCAAGCGGGGCATCGATAACCTCAATGTCTATGAGGATGGTTTTCCCCCAAGTTCGATGTGGACATTTTTAAAGATCCCTTCAGGGGAGGATGGTCGACCATCATAAGATCTTAAAGTGATGACAGATGGTACTAGCTCAGGGGAGCAGAGTTTGTGCAATAAAGTTTTTCACATGATGCATGTGGATGCACCTTCATCGATGATATACCGATGAACCGTGATTTTTCGAATCTTCATTGGTATCTGGAAAGCTACCAGAGAGAGGAGACAAGGTTCTCTACTATCTAGATCAAAGGTGATGAGTCTAGTATCAGCTAGGTCGAATTCCCCCAAGGTGGAAAGTAAGGATTTCCGTTGAGTTGGATAGGTTTGGAGGACCTCTAATACAGAAACTGATGCAGGAGACTGAGCCAAGTCATTGATGATACTTTAATTGTATGATGCCCTAGCCTGAGGTTTGTTGACATTCCGTCGTAACGAAATGCGAGAGATATGAATGGGGGGTTTAGTGTTAGGGAAGGGAATCATCAAGGGTTTTTCGGATGTATATGGATCTTCTTTCGAAGTGGTGGGAGTATATTTAGGGGGCACTTTGTATTGATGACCGAGTGTTTGCAGAAGAATTTATTCTTCGCTAGTGAGGAGGATCTCGTGATCCGCCAGATTTCCAGGGTTTTGTTACTGTCCCATTTGTGGTGGGGAATTATGTAGCTCTTGTTGAGTCTGCATCACACCTTGGTGTGGAATTGGGTTTTGCAACACGACTGGGGGTTGTTGTTGCAAATTCTATTGGGGAGCCTGTTGAGGGGCATGCGGTGCTAAAGAACGTGGTGCATTCATGGATTCTTTCATCCATTTGAAGTAAAAAATTTGGGGTAAATGGTGAGTATAATGACCATGATCACCGCAAAGAGCACAAGGGAAATTTTTTTGGAGGTTGTTTTTGTTGCTCCTCCCTTGGCGTTTGTTGTTATTGTCCCCTTGGGGGTTCTAGTTACCATGATTTTGGTTGACCCCAGCAGGTTAGTTTTGTTGGGGGTTATTATTCTTTCGATGGTTTCCTCTCTTACTGGAATTATTTGACTGATGGGTCGGATTTTCCGTATTCAACTGTTCAAAATTATGAAGTTATTGAATGGGAGAGGGATGAACAAAATTAACGCCAGCGTGTGGTTGTCCATGTGGAGGAGAAATCGGTTGTGGAGGACAAGGAAATGGAAAATACAAATTGTTTTGTGGCAACGATCCATAGAGTGAATAGGAAGGCGAAGCGCTTTCAGTAGTTCCCAAGTTATATGCTAAGGAAGAAGGGGAACCTGAACTTGGTTGAGAATTTGGGCGTATGATGAGTGTCAACGAGGGTCCACTCATGGGTGGAGGGGGAGCAATAGGATAAGTCTATTGTTAAAGAGGATGAGGTAATAAGACGACCCTCCATATATCGATAGATATTGGGGTGTCCCATACATAATTGGTGGTTGGATGTACAGGTTATGGTGTCTCATGGTACCAATCAACCCATCCACAACGTGAGACATGCCAGGTTTGTCCTGGCCAAATGGTACAAGTCACAGAGATCAGGGCTACATGGACTGTGGGATGCTCGATGTTTATGAGTGATGTCAGAATTAGTAAAGGAGAGTGGATTCCCCAACAAAGGGCGACATGGGTTGCATTGCCAAAAAAATAAGGTAGTCAAGTGTGACGACAAAAAGATAAGTAAATGATGGAAACAAAGGCTTTTTACAATTACCAAATAAATAAAGAATAGTTTGGGATGAGTGTACATATACAAAAAAGGTTGCCCCAGTGGGAGATGGCTTGTCCTGGGAGGGCTCAAGTTCCGTGGAGAACTGGTGGAGGCCCCATGGGTGGGTTTCTGTATGAGGTAAATGAATGGAGGGAAATCTATAGATAGGAAAACTAATCGTGGAGGAAATGGAGGGTTAATGATATTGTGGGGGTGCACTCAAATAGAATCGAGATGAGATACCCTAGGAATCCATTAGGAAAGCTAGTAAAATGATGAGAAGGAGTATGTGGCTTATTCTCGGAAATGAGGAAGAATATCGAGACTCCCATCCCTAGGGGATGAAAGAAGCATGATTTTCAAAGTATCAAGGGTAAATATGAATGGGACAAATCATGTGGGGGAGAGTCCTACCGGGTGATAGTACAAAAATGCAGAAGAGGTGACAGTGCTGCAAAGCCGGATGTAGAAACCTTAAATGTGAATGTTGGAGGGTGTGATTGGGAGATGTAATTGATATTTGGAGGGAATGATTGTATGCCAGTGTTGAACATATACTTGAAGGGGATGCAGTGGTTTTTAATGACCAAGTACCTGCACACATTAAAACCAAATACCCGACGTGAACAATATCTGAATATAAAGAACATATAACAGTTATTTTATAATTTTGAACATGAGCATGCATGCATGGACGTGATGTGAGAAATATTCTCCCCTAGGGCCAAGGGAAGATGGTGACCCAGGTAATCTAGTTGTCTAGATGGTAGGACCGTGATCCTGTGGCTGAAGACAGATTGGGAAACAAAGACTCTGGGCTTTTGTAACTGAGTGTTGAAATTTGGAAAAAGGGACTATATATGGCTATTGGGCCCATAATGCCACCTAATTTGTACCCTCTTCTATAGTGAACTGACGAGAGTATTTGGATGATTTTCTAATATTACGGGAGCTCGAGCTGACTGATCCAGAAGTTGCGAGAGTTGGGTTAGTGGTCCCATCCTCCTGCACAGTATGTATTTTCTAGTTTTTGGGTAGTGGCTATATGGATGGACATACTAGGGTAGGTTTAGGGGTGGGCCCACGAATGGACGGGAGAATGAAGGGTTCCCGCGATCATAGTTTAGAGGACTAAGCAAAGGGGCATTGGATAGTGCCACTTTTAAATCATCAAATGTGGTTTGGACATGTTCATTCCATTGAAATGGGATATCATGACATAGTAAGTGAAGAAAACCATGCACGTGAGTGGCGTAATCTAGGAAAAAGCATCGTAAAAAGTTGGCTTTGCCTTGTACATTTTGTATTTGGTGCAAATTCCTAGGTGGTGGAATTTCAGTGATAGCTTGGACATTCAGGTGGTCCACAGTGATACCATGTTGAGAGATAATGAACCTAAGAAGGCATCCGATGGTGACACAAAATACACACTTGAGGGGGTTCAAGTGGATATCGTATTGGTGACATCGTCAAAAGACAACTAGTAAGTCGTCTAAATGTTGATTTCGTTTCCTGGATCGAGCAGTGAGGTCATCCAAGTAAGTGANGCAGTGGGATATTTCTTCTTCTGTTTACCCCCAGCTGTGGTAGTGGTGCTGGAATTGGGAGTGAGGGTGGAATTGCGAGAGTTAGTATTGGAATCTGCATCGGGATTCCCTCTGACTGAGGAGGGAGATATGGTTGAGGAACCATCACGGGCAGGTGTAGATACCATACAGGGATGGTGGGAACCATGTTGGGAAGGGTAAGCATTTCGACTACCTGAAATTGTTCTACTCCCAGTGGGGAGTAGAAGAAGGGAATTTGAGTGATGGATTGGGGTATTGTCTCCCAAACTAAGATTTTCCCCTGGGGAAGTGGGGAATTGGGGATAAGTGGTGTATTAGGGTTCTCAGGTAATATCCTAGGTAAAATTTCTTCAACTGGTGGGACGTCGAGGTGTGGAGAGGCCTAAGAGGGAGGAATGGTGTCTCAGGTGTTAGTTCCATTAGAATATATGACACACACTTGTGCTAAAGGGTGTATGAGAGGTGGTGATCCATGGTATTCCCCCAACAAGGATGGGTYCTTGAAAACTCTAGGGCCCATGACAATGARTGAATAATCATCGAAACTAGTGCAGACAAGAGGCAAGATGTTATCGATGTTGGCGGAATGGTTAGGTTCATAATGTGTAATTTGGTCGATGGTGATGATTTTCCCGTTGTGTGGGACCATCATCATTTGAAACACAAAAGAGGCCACTGCATTCATAGCATACATGTAGCTACATCCAAACAAGATATTGTAATCAAGCGGGGCATCGATAACCTTAATGTCTATGAGGATGGTTTTCCCCCAAGTTTGATGTGGACATTTTGAAAGATCCCTTCAGGGGAGGATGGTCGACCATCATAAGATCTTAAAGTGATGACAGATGGTACTAGCTCAGGGGAGTAGAGTTTGTGCAATAAAATTTTTCACATGATGCATGTGGATGCACCTTCATCGATGATATACCGATGAATCGTGATTTTTCGAATCTTCATTGGTATCTGGAAAGCTACCAGAGAGAGGAGACAAGGTTCTCTAGTATCTAGATCAAAGGTGATGAGTCTAGTATCAGCTAGGTCGAATTTCCCCAAGGTGGAAAGTAAGGATTTCCGTTGAGTTGGATAGGTTTGGAGGACCTCTAATACAGACATGGCTGCAAGAGACTGGGCGAAGTCATCGATGATACTTTAATTGTATGATGCCCTAGCCTGAGGTTTGTTGACATTCCGTCGTAACGAAATGCGAGGGATATGAATGGGGGGTTTAGTGTTAGGGAAGGGAATCATCAAGGGTTTTTTGGATGTATATGGATCTTCTTTCGAAGTGGTGGGAGTATATTTAGGGGGCACTTTGTATTGATGACCGAGTGTTTGCAGAAGAATTTATTCTTTGCTAGTGAGGAGGATCTCGTGATCCGCCGGATTTCCAGGGTTTTGTTACTGTCCCATTTGTGGTGGGGAATTATGTAGCTCTTGTTGAGTCTGCATCACACCTTGGTGTGGAATTGGGTTTTGCAACACGACTGGGGGTTGTTGTTGCAAATTCTATTGGGGAGCCTGTTGAGGGGCATGCGGTGCTAAAGAACGTGGTGCATTCATGGATTCTTTCATCCATTTGAAGTAAAAAATTTGGGGTAAATGGTGAGTATAATGACCATGATCACCGCAAAGAGCACAAGGGAAATTTTTTTGGAGGTTGTTTTTGTTGCTCCTCCCTTGGCGTTTGTTGTTATTGTCCCCTTGGGGGTTCTAGTTACCATGATTTTGGTTGACCCCAGCAGGTTAGTTTTGTTGGGGGTTATTATTCTTTCGATGGTTTCCTCTCTTACTGGAATTATTTGACTGATGGGTCGGATTTTCCGTATTCAACTGTTCAAAATTATGAAGTTATTGAATGGGAGAGGGATGAACAAAATTAACGCCAGCGTGTGGTTGTCCATGTGGAGGAGAAATCGGTTGTGGAGGACAAGGAAATGGAAAATACAAATTGTTTTGTGGCAACGATCCATAGAGTGAATAGGAAGGCGAAGCGCTTTCAGTAGTTCCCAAGTTATATGCTAAGGAAGAAGGGGAACCTGAACTTGGTTGAGAATTTGGGCGTATGATGAGTGTCAACGAGGGTCCACTCATGGGTGGAGGGGGAGCAATAGGATAAGTCTATTGTTAAAGAGGATGAGGTAATAAGACGACCCTCCATATATCGATAGATATTGGGGTGTCCCATACATAATTGGTGGTTGGATGTACAGGTTATGGTGTCTCATGGTACCAATCAACCCATCCACAACGTGAGACATGCCAGGTTTGTCCTGGCCAAATGGTACAAGTCACAGAGATCAGGGCTACATGGACTGTGGGATGCTCGATGTTTATGAGTGATGTCAGAATTAGTAAAGGAGAGTGGATTCCCCAACAAAGGGCGACATGGGTTGCATTGCCAAAAAAATAAGGTAGTCAAGTGTGACGACAAAAAGATAAGTAAATGATGGAAACAAAGGCTTTTTACAATTACCAAATAAATAAAGAATAGTTTGGGATGAGTGTACATATACAAAAAAGGTTGCCCCAGTGGGAGATGGCTTGTCCTGGGAGGGCTCAAGTTCCGTGGAGAACTGGTGGAGGCCCCATGGGTGGGTTTCTGTATGAGGTAAATGAATGGAGGGAAATCTATAGATAGGAAAACTAATCGTGGAGGAAATGGAGGGTTAATGATATTGTGGGGGTGCACTCAAATAGAATCGAGATGAGATACCCTAGGAATCCATTAGGAAAGCTAGTAAAATGATGAGAAGGAGTATGTGGCTTATTCTCGGAAATGAGGAAGAATATCGAGACTCCCATCCCTAGGGGATGAAAGAAGCATGATTTTCAAAGTATCAAGGGTAAATATGAATGGGACAAATCATGTGGGGGAGAGTCCTACCGGGTGATAGTACAAAAATGCAGAAGAGGTGACAGTGCTGCAAAGCCGGATGTAGAAACCTTAAATGTGAATGTTGGAGGGTGTGATTGGGAGATGTAATTGATATTTGGAGGGAATGATTGTATGCCAGTGTTGAACATATACTTGAAGGGGATGCAGTGGTTTTTAATGACCAAGTACCTGCACACATTAAAACCAAATACCCGACGTGAACAATATCTGAATATAAAGAACATATAACAGTTATTTTATAATTTTGAACATGAGCATGCATGCATGGACGTGATGTGAGAAATATTCTCCCCTAGGGCCAAGGGAAGATGGTGACCCAGGTAATCTAGTTGTCTAGATGGTAGGACCGTGATCCTGTGGCTGAAGACAGATTGGGAAACAAAGACTCTGGGCTTTTGTAACTGAGTGTTGAAATTTGGAAAAAGGGACTATATATGGCTATTGGGCCCATAATGCCACCTAATTTGTACCCTCTTCTATAGTGAACTGACGAGAGTATTTGGATGATTTTCTAATATTACGGGAGCTCGAGCTGACTGATCCAGAAGTTGCGAGAGTTGGGTTAGTGGTCCCATCCTCCTGCACAGTATGTATTTTCTAGTTTTTGGGTAGTGGCTATATGGATGGACATACTAGGGTAGGTTTAGGGGTGGGCCCACGAATGGACGGGAGAATGAAGGGTTCCCGCGATCATAGTTTAGAGGACTAAGCAAAGGGGCATTGGATAGTGCCACTTTTAAATCATCAAATGTGGTTTGGACATGTTCATTCCATTGAAATGGGATATCATGACATAGTAAGTGAAGAAAACCATGCACGTGAGTGGCGTAATCTAGGAAAAAGCATCGTAAAAAGTTGGCTTTGCCTTGTACATTTTGTATTTGGTGCAAATTCCTAGGTGGTGGAATTTCAGTGATAGCTTGGACATTCAGGTGGTCCACAGTGATACCATGTTGAGAGATAATGAACCTAAGAAGGCATCCGATGGTGACACAAAATACACACTTGAGGGGGTTCAAGTGGATATCGTATTGGTGACATCGTCAAAAGACAACTAGTAAGTCGTCTAAATGTTGATTTCGTTTCCTGGATCGAGCAGTGAGGTCATCCAAGTAAGTGAGGATGATGTGAGCAATATCATGGAAAACCTAAGTCACGACCCGTTGGAATGTAACACCTGCGTTTTTTAGCCCAAAAGGCATGACGTGATAAGAAAAAGTACCCCATGGGGTAGTAAAAGTTGTTTTATACAGATATGCTGGATGGATTTGGATTTGATTGTAGCTGAAGAACCCATCCATGAAGGACAAGGCCTCGTGGTTGGCATAGTCATCGATAATTTGGTTGATGAAATGGTCTGGCAAGTTTTCTTTGGGACAAGCATGGTTGAGATCATGAAAGTCAGTGAATACGTGAATAGTGCCCTATTTTTTATTAACGGGGATGAGGTTGGAAACCCATGAGGTATACGCAATAGAGTAAATGAACCGAGCGATGCGTAACTTGTCAATTCAGGCTTTGATGGCCTCATCTTTGGATGGGTAAAGTGCGCATTTCTCTTGATGGACTGGGGCGACATCTGACCATGTGTCGATGTGATGTTCAACTATAGAAGGATTGAGGCCAGGCATATATGTATATGAACGGGAAAATATATATCAATATTCTTGAAAGAGGGCTTTGTAAGTTGTGGGTTCTTCAGGGGAGCATGCGATGCCAATGGTGATCTCTTCTATGATTCTCATTTTGACGGAAATGTCGATTTTGACAGCGGGGGAGATATTGGTCATGTTGCCTTCTTCAAAACCATCGGGGGCATGGATAGGGTTGTTGAACGAGTCTATATGAGCTGGCGGAATAAAATACTTGGTTTTGATTGCACATATGGAGGCTTGGCTAGGAGGGTCAAAGGCTTCATGTGAGAGAAAAAACACTCTATGATGGAGTGCATTCCATGGGCAATTGAGGGTAGTGAGTTCCTCCAGGATATTTCCATCACAGTAGAAAATGAGAGAATATAGGGGATCCTAGGAGGTAACATGGGTGATTGTCATCATGTGATTTTCTTCAAGTGGTGAAGATGTAGAGTGGATGTCGCAAATATGTTGTGATGGCTCGCTTGTCATAAACCAAACATCCATACACTATGGGGGGTAAACTGTGGTAGGCGGTAAGATTTCCTGTGGGAAATGAACAGGAGAATTGGGAGGATTTGGGGGAATATCCTCAGAGAATCTATTTATGAACCATGGAGTGGTGGGAAGTGACTCTGGTTCAGGGGATGTGTTGTTGACAATATCTGGAGAAGGGATAGGGGGAGTAACTTGCATCATATGATGTAACATGGTCAAATGATCATATGATGTAACATGGTCAAATGATTTTGAAGAAGGTTTAATTGACGATGCCAATATTCAACAATCAAAGGACATTGGTATGTGAAATGAGCAAGTTAGTCACAAAGAGAGCAAGGACATATCATATGTTCGAGGACTGAGGTAGAGACATAATTAATGTCAGTGACGTGGGTATCTGAAAGTAGTGGTGGAGAGGGATCTTGCTGAAAGGTTTGGCATACTGTCGTTAGCATCTGGAAAAATTGAGGTAGAGCTGGGCAATGATGAGTTTAGTGGCCATATTCTGAACAGATGGCACAAGAGAATTTGGTTCTCAAACCTTTACTTCCTATAGTGGAGGACATTGTGGTAGTACTAGATATGCTTGGTGAAGCGACATGCGATGTGGTTTCTCAGGGGAGTTGTATCAGATTGCGTAACTCAAGAAGAGAAGGACATCTATTAGTGGGGTGTCCCTCTCTTTTACATAGTGCACAAGGAGGTTGAATTCAGAGAGGAAGTGGAGCAGTGGGCTCTTTCTTCTTCTGTCTGCCTGAAGCTGTGGAAGTGGTTATGGAATTGGGGGTGAGGGTGGCATTGCGAGAGTTAGTATTAGAATCTGCATCAGGATTCTCTTTGACTGAGGAGGGATATATGGTTGAGGAACCATCGCGGGTGGGTGTAGATACCATACAGGAATGGCAGGAACCATGTTGGGAAGGGCAAGCATTACGACTACCTAAAATTGTTCTACTCTCGATGGGGGGTAGAAGAAGGGAATTTGAGTGATGGCTTGGGGTATTGTCTCCCAAATCGAGATTTTCCCCTGGGGAAGGGGGGAATCAGGGATAAGTGTTGTAGTAGGGTTCTCAAGTAATGCCTTAGGTAAAATTTGTTCAATTGGTATTATGTCGAGGTATGGAGAGGCCTCAGTGGGAGGAATCGTGTCTCAGGTGTCAGTTCCATTAGAATATATGACACACACTTGTGCTAAAGGTTGTATGAGAGGTGGTGCTCCATAGTATTCCCCCAACAAGGATGGGTCCTTGAAAACTCCAGGGCCCATGTCAATGAGTGAATAATCATCGAAACTAGTGCAGACAAGAGGCAATATGTTATCGATGTTGTCGGAATGGTTAGGTTCATAATGTGTAATTTGGTTGATGGTGATGATTTCCCCATTCTCGGGGAACATCATCATTCGAAACACAAAAGAGGCCACTACATTCATAGTGTACATGTAGCTACATCCAAACAAGATATTGTAATCGAGTGGGGCATCGATAACCTCCATGTCGATGAGGATGGTTTTTCCCCCAAGTTCAACATGGACATTTTGAAAGATCCCTTCAGGGGAGGATGGCCGACCATCATAATCTCTTAAAGTGATGAGGGATGGTACTAGATCAAGGGAGCAAAGTTTGTGTAATACATTTTTGCACATGATGCATGTGGATGCACCTTCATCGATGAGATTCCGATGAACCGTGATTTTTTGAATCTTGACTAGTATCTGGAAAGCTACCAGAGAGGGGAGATGAGGTTCTCTGCTATTTAGATCAAATTTGATGAGTCTTGTATCAGATAGGTCGAATTCCCCCAAGGCGGAAAGTAAGGATTTTCATTTAGTTGGATAGGTTTGGAGGACCTCTAATATGGACATGGTTGTAGGAGACTGGGCCAAGTCATCGACCATACTATAATTGTATGATGACCTAGCCTGAGGTTTGTTGACATTCTGTTGTAACAAAATTCGAGGGATACAAATGGGGGGTTCAATGTTAGGGAGTGGAATCATCAATGGTTTTTCAGATATATATAGATCTTCTTCCGAAGTGGTGGGAGTAGATTTAGGGGGCGCTTTGTATTGATGACCAAGTGTTTGCAGAAGAATTTATTCTTTGCTAGTGAGGAGGATATTGCGATCCGCCAAATTTCCAGGGTTTCGATACTATCCCATTTGTGGTGGGGCATGATGTAGCTCTTGTTGAGTCTACATCACACCTTGGTGTGGAATTGGGTTTTGCAACATGACTGGGGGTGGTTGTTGCAAATGCTATTGGGGGGCTTGCTAAGGGGCATGCGATGCTAGAGGACATGGCACATTCATGGATTCTTTCATCCATTTGAATTTGAAAATTTGGGGGAAATGGTGAGTATAATGACTATGATCATCGCAAAGAGAACAAGGGAACTTTGTTTGGAGGTTGTTGTTGTTGTTCCTCCCTTGGCATTTGTTGTTATTGTCCCCTTGGGGGTTCTGGTTACCTTGATTTTGGTTGACCCCAATAGGTTGGTTTTGTTGGGGGTTATTTCCCCCTAGTCCTGGGTTATTATTCTTTTGGTTTCTTCCTTTCTTATTGGCATTATTCGACTGATGGGTCAGATTTTCCATATTCAACTGTTCAAAAGTATGAATTTATTGAATGGGAGAGGGCTGAACAAAATTAACGCTGGAGTGTGGTTGTCCATGTGGACGAGAAATCGGCTGTGGAGAACCAAGAAATGGAAAACACAGATTGTTTTGTGGCAACGATCCATAGAGTGCATCGGAAGGCGAAGTGCATTCAGTAGTTCCTAGGTTATATGATGAGGTAGAAGGGGAACCTAAACTTGGTTGATAAGTCTGGCTTATGATGGGTTTCAATGAGGGTCCACTCATGGGTGGAGGGGGAGCAACAGGATATGGTTGTTGGTAAGGAGGATGAGGTAATAAGACGACCCTCCATATATCGATGGATATTGGGGTGTCCCATACATAAGTGGTGGTTGGATGTATGGGTTATGGTGCGTCATGGTACCAATCAACCCATCCACAATGTGAGACATGCCAGGTTTGTCCTAGCCAAATGGTACGAGTCTCAGAGATACATGGACTTTGGGATACTCGACATTTATGGGCGATGTCAGAATGAGTAAAGGAGAGTGGATTCCCCAACAAAGGGAAATATGGGTTACGTTGCCAGAAAAAGAAGGTATTCAAGTGTGATGACAAAAAGCTAAGTAAATGATGGAAACAAAGCCTTTTTACAATTACCAAATAAAAAAAGAATAGTTTGGGATGAGTGTACATATACAAAAGAGGGTGCCCCAGTGCGAGATGGCTTGGCCTGTGAGGGCTCAAGTTTCATGGAGAACTGGTGCAGGGTGGGGGGCCCATTGGTGGGTTTCTATATGAGGTAAATGAATGGAGGGAAATCTATATATGGGAAAATTGATTGTGGATAAAATGGAGGGTTAATGATATTGCGGGTCTGCAGTAAAACATAAACAAGATGAGATAACTTAGGAGTCCATTGGGAAAGCCAGTAAAATGACTAGAAGGAGTATGTGGCTTATTCTCATAAATGAGTAAGAATATCGGGACTCCCATCCCCGGGGGATGAAAGAAGAACGAGTGTCAAAGTATCAAGGGGAACTATGAATGGGATAAATCATGTGGGGGAAACTGCTACCGGGTGATAGTACAAAAATGTAGAAGAGGCGACAGTGTTGCAGAGTCGGATGTAGGAACCTTAAATGTGAATTTTAGAGGGTGTGATTGGGAGATGCAATTGATATTTAGAGGAATCATTACATGTCAGTGTTGAACATATACCTAAAGGGAATGCCCTAGCTTTTTATGACCAAGTACCTGCACACATTAAAACCAAATACCCGACGTGAACAATATCTGAAGATAAAGAACATATAACAATTATTTGATAATTTTGAACATGACCATGCATACCTGGACGTGATGTGAGAAAAATTCTCCCCTAGGGCCAAGGGCAGATGGTGACTCGGGGAATGTAACTATGTAGATGGTAGGACCGTGATCCCGTCGCTGAAGACGGATCAGGAAACAAAGACTTTTGGCTCCTGTAACTGAGTGTGGAAGCTTGGAAAAAGGGAATATATATGGCTATTGGGCCCACAATGGAACCTCATTTGTACCCTCTTCTATAGTGAACTGACGAGAGTATTTGGATGAGTTTCGAAGATTACAGTAGCTCAAGTTGATCGATCTAGGGGTTGTGAGAGTCAAGTTAGTGGTCCCATCTTCCTGCACAATATGTATTTTCTAGTTTTTGGGTAGGGGTCATATGGATGGCCATACTAGGGTAGGTTTAGGGGTGGGCCCATGAATGCACGGGAGAATGAAGGGTTCCTGCAATCATAGTCTGGAGGACTAATCAAAGGGGTGTTGGATAGTGCCACTTTTAAATCATCAAAAGCGGTTTGGACATGTTCATCCCATTGAAATGGGATATCATGACATAGTAAGCGAAGGAAACCATGAATGTGAGTGGCGTAATCTGGGAAAAATCATCATAAAAAGTTGGCTTTGCCTTGTACACTCTGCATTTGGCGCAAATTCCTAGGTGGTGGAATTTCAGTGATAGCTTGGACCTTGAAGGGGTCCACTGTGATGCCATGTTGAGAGACAATGAACCTAAGAAGGCGTCTGATGGTGACACAAAATACACTCTTGAATGGGTTCAAGTGGATATTGTACTGATGACATCATCGAAAGACAACTCGTAAGTCATCTAAATGTTGATTTCGTTTCTTGGATCGAGCAGTGAGGTCATCCAAGTAAGCGAGGATGATGTGAGGAAGATCATGGAAAACATAAGTCACGGCCAGTTGGAACATAGCACCTGTATGTTTTAGCCCAAAAGGCATGACATTGAGAAGCAAAAGTACCCCATGAGGCTGTAAAAGTTGTTTTATACTGATCTGCTGAATGGATTTGGATTTGATTGTAGCTGAAGAACCCATCCATGAAGGACAAGGTCTCGTGGCCAGCATAGTCATCGATAATTTGGTCAATGAAATGGTATGGGAAGTTGTCTTTGGAACAAGCATGGTTGAGATCACGAAATTCAGTGAAGACACAAATAGTGCCTTGTTTTTTGTTAACAGGGACGTGGTTGGAAACCCATGAGGTATACGCAATAGGGTAAATGAACCCAGTGATGCGTAACTTGTCAATTCTGGCTTTGATGGCCGCATCTTTGGATGGGTAAAGTGGGCGTTGCTCTTGACGGAGTAGGGCGACATCTGACCATCTGTCGATGTGATGTTCAACTATAGAAGGATCGAGGCTAGACATATATGTATATGACCAGGAAAATATATATTGATATTCTTGAAAGAAGGCGTTGTAAGCTATGGGTTCTTCAGGGGAGCATGCGACGCCAATGGTGATCTCTTCTATGATTCTCAGTTTGATGGAAATGTCGATTTTGATAGTGGGGGAGATATTGGCCATGTTGCCTTCTTCAAAACCATTGGGGGTAGGGATAGGGTTGTTGAATGAGTCTATATGAGCCGGCGGAATAAAATACTTCGCTTTGATTGCACATATGGAGGCTTGGCTAAGAGGGTCAAAGGCTTCATGTGAGAGAAAAAATCCTCTATGATGGAGTGCATTGCATGGGAAATCAAGGGTAGTGAGTTCCTCCAAGATATCTCCATCACAGTGGAAAATGCGAGAATATAGGGGATCCTGGGAGGCAACATGGGTGACTGTCACCATGTGATTTTCTTGGTGAAGACATATAGGGGATGTTGCAAGTATGTTGCGATGGCTCGTTTGTCATAAACCAAACATCCATATACTATGGGGGGTAAACTGTGGTAGGTGGTAAGATTTCCTATGGGAAATGAACAAGAGAATTGGGAGGATTTGGGGGAATATCCTCAGAGAGTCTACTTATGAAGCATGGAGGGGTGGGAAGTGACTCAGGTTCAGGCGATGTGATGTTGACAGTATCTGTATAAGGGATAGGGGGAGTAACTTGCATCATATGATTTAAGGTGGTCGAATGATTGTCAAGCTGTTGTATTAAAGATTTTAATTACCTGAAAACACTAAATTGTCAAACCAGGGTAAGTGAACTTAGAGCTGCTACACTATATGTGATGGTAAGATTCTAACTCCTACCTAAAAGTTATTTTGAGAAGAAAACATAAACTTACTCATATAAACTGAATCTTAATGATTATCTTAAAACTAATCATATCTTGTCTAATTAATCAAATGGAAATAGTTCTGAGTTAAGAAAATGTATTTCTGTTCCTAATCTAAAGAAATCACCCAAGGCTAACTACCATTATCTTAATAATCTAATCTTCGAAATATCTATCCGAACCATAAAAGAGAGAACATTTTAAAACCCTTTTTTTAATCTAAGTATCAAGTAGTTCTAAATCTAACAAAGGTGAAACTAATAAATGTCCTATTTTACCCTACAAGTACTGGAAGCTTCCTTTAACCAGACCATAAGCTAGCTACCCTAACAAAACAAAGTAAGTCTAAACTCAAATTATCTTCAAATTATGATCAAACTGGAAACTGGAAAACAAAGCAAATCTAGACTAAGCACTTGGTTCATTCTTAAAATTCTACAATGGCAAATAACTCATTCTAACATTCAATGATCTACAAGATAATATCAAACTGAGAATGATCTAAACGAAAAATGACTAAGCTAGAATTTAGCAAAGTAACTTCAAGTTCAAAACTAACTCATACGCAGATTCTAGAACTAAAAATAAACTAACTATACTGTGGAATAGAGACAACAAATCGAACCTGTTGGTGGGCCTAACCAAGAGGTGCAATCACCCTAAAAAAAAACCAAAGCTACTCAAATTATTCCATGCATAACTGTTTCATTCCTCACACTCCATAATTCATAAACAAACTCAAATCATTTAACAAAGAATGATATAACGTATAACAAATTGTATTATCAGAAATTGCATAACATAGTATATCATAACCAACATTTCTTGAGAACGATCTATGTTTATATAGATCCTCTCTAAAATAGTCTTGAACATTGGTGCATTTTACTAAACGAATCTTAGATCCGAAAATGACTCATAGTTAGTTGAAACTAATTTCATAGCTTCATGACATGCAGTGTCAAGAAGCATGGATCTTAAAGCATCATAATAAATAGTTCTACAATTTCACTCTAAGTCATCACATTGAGTTATGACTCAAACAATCATATGAATCGAACCGTCAATCCAATCTAGCTATGTCGTGCAAGTCTTTGAAATCTCGACTAAGTGCAAGCCGGTACCTGGTATTAATAAGTCTATTTCAAGGGAACAAGTACCTAACTCATGTCACGTTAGAATCAATATTAGTTTAAAATATCAAAATACATTAAAAATAACTTGAATCATATGAATACCTTAAATAGCTCCATTTAGGGAAAAATGATGTAAAATGTGTCATGGTAAGGCCAGAAGGAAATGATACTGGATATGAAATGGGGGTATATCTAACATGATATAGGCAAAAATATGGTCAAAATAGGAGACTAACAATAATTTTGAATAAGTTTTAATTGACGATGCCAATATTCAACAATCAAAGGACACTGGTATGGTAAATGAGAATGTGAGTCACAAAGAGACCAAGGGAATATCATCCTTTCAGGGACTGAGGTAGAGACATAATTAATGTCATTGACGTGGGTACCTGAAAGTGGTGGTGGAGAGGGCTATTGCTGAAAGGTTTGGCATACTATTGTTAGCGTCTAGAAAAATTGAGGTAGAGTTGGGCAATGATGAGTGTAGTGGCCATATTTTGAATAGATGTCACAAGCGAATTTGGTTCACAACCCTTTACTTCCTGTAGTGGGGGACGTTGTGATACTACTAGAGATGCTTGGTGAAGCGATGAGTGATGTGGTTGGTCGAGGGATTTGTATCGGATTGCGTAACTCAAGAAGAGAAGGACATCTATTAGTGGGGTGTCCTTCTCTTTCACATAGTGAGCAAGGAGGTTGAATTCAGGGAGGAAGTGGAGCAGTGGGATCTTTCTTCTTTCNAAATTCTACAATGGCAAATAACTCATTCTAACATTCAATGATCTACAAGATAATATCAAACTGAGAATGATCTAAACGAAAAATGACTAAGCTAGAATTTAGCAAAGTAACTTCAAGTTCAAAACTAACTCATACGCAGATTCTAGAACTAAAAATAAACTAACTATACTGTGGAATAGAGACAACAAATCGAACCTGTTGGTGGGCCTAACCAAGAGGTGCAATCACCCTAAAAAAAAACCAAAGCTACTCAAATTATTCCATGCATAACTGTTTCATTCCTCACACTCCATAATTCATAAACAAACTCAAATCATTTAACAAAGAATGATATAACGTATAACAAATTGTATTATCAGAAATTGCATAACATAGTATATCATAACCAACGTTTCTTGAGAGCGATCTATGTTTATATAGATCCTCTCTAAAATAGTCTTGAACATTGGTGCATTTAACTAAACGAATCTTAGATCCGAAAATGACTCATAGTTAGTTGAAACTAATTTCATAGCTTCATGACATGCAGTGTCAAGAAGCATGGATCTTAAAGCATCATAATAAACAGTTCTACAATTTCACTCTAAGTCATCACATTGAGTTATGACTCAAACAATCATATGAATCGAACTGTCAATCCAATCTAGCTATGTCGTGCAAGTCTTTGAAATCTCCACTAAGTGCAAGCCGGTACTTGGTATTCATAAGTCTATTTCAAGGGAACAAGTACCTAACTCATGTCACGTTAGAATCAATATTAGTTTAAAATATCAAAATACATTAAAAATAACTTGAATCATATGAATACCTTGAATAGCTCCATTTAGGGAAAAATGATGTAAAATGTGTCATGGTAAGGCCAGAAGGAAATGATACTGGATATGAAATGGGGGTATATCTAACATGATATAGGCAAAAATATGGTCAAAATAGGAGACTAACAATAATTTTGAATAAGTTTTAATTGACGATGCCAATATTCAACAATCAAAGGACACTGGTATGGTAAATGAGAATGTGAGTCACAAAGAGACCAAGGGAATATCATCCTTTCAGGGACTGAGGTAGAGACATAATTAATGTCATTGACGTGGGTACCTGAAAGTGGTGGTGGAGAGGGCTATTGCTGAAAGGTTTGGCATACTATTGTTAGCGTCTAGAAAAATTGAGGTAGAGTTGGGCAATGATGAGTGTAGTGGCCATATTTTGAATAGATGTCACAAGCGAATTTGGTTCACAACCCTTTACTTCCTGTAGTGGGGGACGTTGTGATACTACTAGAGATGCTTGGTGAAGCGATGAGTGATGTGGTTGGTCGAGGGATTTGTATCGGATTGCGTAACTCAAGAAGAGAAGGACATCTATTAGTGGGGTGTCCTTCTCTTTCACATAGTGAGCAAGGAGGTTGAATTCAGGGAGGAAGTGGAGCAGTGGGATCTTTCTTCTTTCGTCTTCCCCCAGCTGTGGTAGTGGTGCTAGCATTGGCGGTGAGGTTGTAATTGTGAGAGTTAGTATTGGAATTTGCATCAGGAATCCCTCTGACTGAGGAGGGAGATATGGTTGAGGAACCATCGCGGGTGGGTGTAGATACCATACAGGGATGGTGGGAACCATGTTGGGAAAGGTAAGCATTACGACTACCTGAAATTGTTCTACTCCCGGTGGGGGGTAGAAGAAGGGAATTTGAGTGATGGCTTGGGGTATTGTCTCCCAAACCGAGATTTTCCCCTGAGGAAGGGGGGAATCAGGGATAAGTGCTATAGTAGGGTTCTCAGGTAATCCATAAGGTAAAATTTATTCAACTGGTGGGACATCGAGGTGTGGGGAGGCCTCAGTGGGAGGAATGGTGTCTCAGGTGTCAGTTCCATTAGAATATATGACACACACTTGTGCTAAACGGTGTATGAGAGGTGGTGCTCCATGGTATTCCCCCAACAAGGATGGGTCCTTGAAAACTCCAGGGACCATGTCTATGAGTGAATAATCATGGAAACTAGTGCAGACAAGAGGCAAGATGTTATCAATGTTGGCGGAATGGTTAGNAATAGCTCCATTTAGGGAAAAATGATGTAAAATGTGTCATGGTAAGGCCAGAAGGAAATGATACTGGATATGAAATGGGGGTATATCTAACATGATATAGGCAAAAATATGGTCAAAATAGGAGACTAACAATAATTTTGAATAAGTTTTAATTGACGATGCCAATATTCAACAATCAAAGGACACTGGTATGGTAAATGAGAATGTGAGTCACAAAGAGACCAAGGGAATATCATCCTTTCAGGGACTGAGGTAGAGACATAATTAATGTCATTGACGTGGGTACCTGAAAGTGGTGGTGGAGAGGGCTATTGCTGAAAGGTTTGGCATACTATTGTTAGCGTCTAGAAAAATTGAGGTAGAGTTGGGCAATGATGAGTGTAGTGGCCATATTTTGAATAGATGTCACAAGCGAATTTGGTTCACAACCCTTTACTTCCTGTAGTGGGGGACGTTGTGATACTACTAGAGATGCTTGGTGAAGCGATGAGTGATGTGGTTGGTCGAGGGATTTGTATCGGATTGCGTAACTCAAGAAGAGAAGGACATCTATTAGTGGGGTGTCCTTCTCTTTCACATAGTGAGCAAGGAGGTTGAATTCAGGGAGGAAGTGGAGCAGTGGGATCTTTCTTCTTTCTTCTTCCCCCATCTGTGGTAGTGGTGCTAGCATTGGGGGTGAGGGTGTAATTGTGAGAGTTAGTATTGGAATTTGCATCAGGATTCCCTCTGACCGAGGAGGGAGATATGGTTGAGGAACCATCGCGGGTGGGTGTAGATACCATACAGGGATGGTGGGAACCATGTTGGGAAAGGTAAGCATTACGACTACCTGAAATTGTTCTACTCTCGGTGGGGGGTAGAAGAAGGGAATTTGAGTGATGGCTTGGGGTATTGTCTCCCAAACCGGGATTTTCCCCTGAGGAAGGGGGGAATCGGGGATAAGTTCTATAGTAGGGTTCTCAGGTAATACATAAGGTAAAATTTATTCAACTAGTGGGACGTCGAGGTGTGGGGAGGCCTCAGTGGGAGGAATGGTGTCTCAGGTGTCAGTTCCATTAGAATATATGACACACACTTGTGATAAATGGTGTATGAGAGGTGGTGCTCCATGGTATTCCCCCAACAAGGATGGGTCCTTGAAAACTCGAGGGACCATGTCTATGAGTGAATAATCATGGAAACTAGTGCAGACAAGAGGCAAGATGTTATCAATGTTGGCGGAATGGTTAGGTTCATAATGTGCAATTTTCTCGATGGTGATGATTTTCCCATTGTGGGGGAACATCATCATTTGAAACACAAAAGAGGCCACTGCATTCATAGTGTACATGTAGCTACATCCAAACAAGATATTGTAATTGAGTGGGGCATTGATAACCTCAATGTCGATGAGGATGGTTTTTCCCCCAAGTTCAATGTGGACATTTTGAAAGATCCCTTTAGGGGAGGATGTTCGACCATCATAAGATCTTAATGTGATGACGAATGGTACTAGCTCAGGGGAGCAAAGTTTGTGAAATACATTTTCCCACATGATGCATGTGGATGCACCTTCATCGATGATATACCGATGAACTGTAATTTTTCGAATCTTGACTGGTATCTGGAAAGCTACCAGAGCAGGGAGACGATGTTCTCTGCTATCTATATCAAAGGTGATGAGTTTAGTATCAGCTAGGTCAAATTTCTCCAAGGTGGAAAGTAAGGATTTCCATTG
This sequence comes from Picea glauca, assembly GCA_000966675.3. Lineage (NCBI taxonomy): Eukaryota > Viridiplantae > Streptophyta > Pinopsida > Pinales > Pinaceae > Picea > Picea glauca. Next base: position 143,960 of record JZKD02S1612357.1, on the reverse strand, counting down.
ATTTGGACAAGTTTGGAGGACCTCTAATACAGACATGGTTGTAGGAGACTAGGCCAAGTCATCGACCATACTATAATTGTATGATGCCCTAGCCTGAGGTTTGTTGACATTCTGTCGTAACGAAATGTGAGGGATACGAATGGGGGGTTCAGTGCTAGGGAGTGGAATCATCAAGGGTTTTTCAGATTTATATGGATCTTCTTCTGAAGTGGTGGGAGTAGATTCAGGGGGTTCTTTGTATTGACGACCGAGCGTTTGCAGATGAATTTATTCTTCTCTAGTGAGGAGGATACTGTGATTCGTCGAATTTCCAGGGTTTTGATATTGTCCCATTTGTGGTGGGGAATGTTGTATCTCTTGTTGAGTATGCATCACACCTTGGTGTGGTATTGGGTTTTGCAACATGACTGGGGTTTTTTTTTTCAAATGCTATTGGGGGGCGTACTGAGGGGCATGCGGGGCTAGAGGACGTGGTGCATTCATGGATTCTTTCATCCACTTGATGTCAAAAATTTTGGGGAAATGGTGAGTATAATGACCATGATCACTGCAAAGAGCATAAGGGAACTTTGTTTGGAAGTTGTTGTTGTTGTTACTCCCTTGGAATATTTTGGTATTGTCCCCTTGGGGGTTCTGGCTACCCCGATTCTAGTTGACCCCAACAGGTTGGTTTTGTTGGTGGTTATTTCCCCCTGGTCCTAGGTTATTATTCTTTCGATTTTTTCCTTTCTTATTGGCATTATTCGACTGATGGGTCGGATTTTTCATATTCAACTGTTCAAAAGTATGAATTTATTGAATGGGAGAGGGCTGAACAAAATTAATGTCGGCATGTGGTTGTCCATGTGGAGAAGAAATCGATTGTGGAGGACCAGGAAATAGAAAATACAGATTTTTTTGTGCCAAAAATCCATAGAGTGCATAGGAAGGTGAAGCGCTTTCAGTAGTTCCCAGGTTATATGCTGAGGTAGAAGGGGAACCTAAACTTGGTTGAGAAGTCAGGCATATGATGGGTGTCAATGAGGGTCCACTCATGGGTGGAGGGGGAGCAACAGGATATGGTTGTTGGTAAGGAGGATGAGGTAATAAGATGAACCTACATATATCGATAGATATTGGGGTGTCCCATACATAGGTTGTGGTTGGATGTACGGGTTATGGTGCTTCATGGTACCAATCAACCCATCCACAATGTGAGACATGCCATGTTTGTCCTGGCCAAATGGTACGAGTCTCAGTGCATCAGGTAATATCTTGTAGAAGTAACCTGAATGAGTATAAATGNTTGCGTAACTCAAGAAGAGAAGGACATCTATTAGTGGGGTGTCCTTCTCTTTCACATAGTGAGCAAGGAGGTTGAATTCAGGGAGGAAGTGGAGCAGTGGGATCTTTCTTCTTTCTTCTTCCCCCATCTGTGGTAGTGGTGCTAGCATTGGGGGTGAGGGTGTAATTGTGAGAGTTAGTATTGGAATTTGCATCAGGATTCCCTCTGACCGAGGAGGGAGATATGGTTGAGGAACCATCGCGGGTGGGTGTAGATACCATACAGGGATGGTGGGAACCATGTTGGGAAAGGTAAGCATTACGACTACCTGAAATTGTTCTACTCTCGGTGGGGGGTAGAAGAAGGGAATTTGAGTGATGGCTTGGGGTATTGTCTCCCAAACCGGGATTTTCCCCTGAGGAAGGGGGGAATCGGGGATAAGTTCTATAGTAGGGTTCTCAGGTAATACATAAGGTAAAATTTATTCAACTAGTGGGACGTCGAGGTGTGGGGAGGCCTCAGTGGGAGGAATGGTGTCTCAGGTGTCAGTTCCATTAGAATATATGACACACACTTGTGATAAATGGTGTATGAGAGGTGGTGCTCCATGGTATTCCCCCAACAAGGATGGGTCCTTGAAAACTCGAGGGACCATGTCTATGAGTGAATAATCATGGAAACTAGTGCAGACAAGAGGCAAGATGTTATCAATGTTGGCGGAATGGTTAGGTTCATAATGTGCAATTTTCTCGATGGTGATGATTTTCCCATTGTGGGGGAACATCATCATTTGAAACACAAAAGAGGCCACTGCATTCATAGTGTACATGTAGCTACATCCAAACAAGATATTGTAATTGAGTGGGGCATTGATAACCTCAATGTCGATGAGGATGGTTTTTCCCCCAAGTTCAATGTGGACATTTTGAAAGATCCCTTTAGGGGAGGATGTTCGACCATCATAAGATCTTAATGTGATGACGAATGGTACTAGCTCAGGGGAGCAAAGTTTGTGAAATACATTTTCCCACATGATGCATGTGGATGCACCTTCATCGATGATATACCGATGAACTGTAATTTTTCGAATCTTGACTGGTATCTGGAAAGCTACCAGAGCAGGGAGACGATGTTCTCTGCTATCTATATCAAAGGTGATGAGTTTAGTATCAGCTAGGTCAAATTTCTCCAAGGTGGAAAGTAAGGATTTCCATTGATTTGGACAAGTTTGGAGGACCTCTAATACAGACATGGTTGTAGGAGACTAGGCCAAGTCATCGACCATACTATAATTGTATGATGCCCTAGCCTGAGGTTTGTTGACATTCTGTCGTAACGAAATGTGAGGGATACGAATGGGGGGTTCAGTGCTAGGGAGTGGAATCATCAAGGGTTTTTCAGATTTATATGGATCTTCTTCTGAAGTGGTGGGAGTAGATTCAGGGGGTTCTTTGTATTGACGACCGAGCGTTTGCAGATGAATTTATTCTTCTCTAGTGAGGAGGATACTGTGATTCGTCGAATTTCCAGGGTTTTGATATTGTCCCATTTGTGGTGGGGAATGTTGTATCTCTTGTTGAGTATGCATCACACCTTGGTGTGGTATTGGGTTTTGCAACATGACTGGGGTTTTTTTTTTCAAATGCTATTGGGGGGCGTACTGAGGGGCATGCGGGGCTAGAGGACGTGGTGCATTCATGGATTCTTTCATCCACTTGATGTCAAAAATTTTGGGGAAATGGTGAGTATAATGACCATGATCACTGCAAAGAGCATAAGGGAACTTTGTTTGGAAGTTGTTGTTGTTGTTACTCCCTTGGAATATTTTGGTATTGTCCCCTTGGGGGTTCTGGCTACCCCGATTCTAGTTGACCCCAACAGGTTGGTTTTGTTGGTGGTTATTTCCCCCTGGTCCTAGGTTATTATTCTTTCGATTTTTTCCTTTCTTATTGGCATTATTCGACTGATGGGTCGGATTTTTCATATTCAACTGTTCAAAAGTATGAATTTATTGAATGGGAGAGGGCTGAACAAAATTAATGTCGGCATGTGGTTGTCCATGTGGAGAAGAAATCGATTGTGGAGGACCAGGAAATCGAAAATACAGATTGTTTTGTGCCAAAAATCCATAGAGTGCATAGGAAGGTGAAGCACTTTCAATAGTTCCCAGGTTATATGCTGAGGTAGAAGGGGAACCTAAACTTGGTTGAGAAGTCAGGCATATGATGGGTGTCAACGAGGGTCCACTCATGGGTGGAGGGGGAGCAACAGGATATGGTTGTTGGTAAGGAGGATGAGGTAATAAGATGAACCTACATATATTGATAGATATTGGGGTGTCCCATACATAGGTTGTGGTTGGATGTACGGGTTATGGTGCTTCATGGTACCAATCAACCCATCCACAATGTGAGACATGCCATGTTTGTCTTGGCCAAATGGTACGAGTCTCAGTGCATCAGGTAATATCTTGTAGAAGTAACCTGAATGAGTATAAATGAGGTCGAACTGTTGAGCCTTGCTGATATATTCCTCTTCATATTGGGGGAATGTGGATGCCACATATTTGGCAAGTATAGAGACGAGTGATTTTAGAAACCATTTGAGACATTGTTCTTTGGTGGTTTCCTCTTTACATAAAATATGTCACCGAGGCCATTTGTGGATGTGGTCAGAAATATGCATAGCTGAGGTTTGTTTGCACTCAGAGAGAATTTCTAAACCAGTATCATGATGAACTAGTAGTTGGAGAAAGGCTAAAAAGGCTTTGTCCAAGGATTCAAAAGTCACATGGGACCCTGATTTTTCGTCCACATACCATTTGGCTGATGGACCAATGAGTTTTCATTGAAATAACCTTAAGAGGATGGAGTCATCCATGATTTTGTTTGAAGAACACCATAAGTGGAAGGTCATGACATGATTGGCGGGATCTTCCCCCGATTTTCCTTCAAATTTTGGAATATCTGAAGGTAGTTTGGTAGGCATATTGGGCCATATGGGATCATGTAATATAGGATCATCCATGAGTTTACTCAAATCATGAATGTTGATATATGCCAAATATGGCATGGGGGGTGGTGGTGGAGGGTTAGTTCCATCCATGTTGTGAGTGGGTAGTGGACCTAACCCTTGAGGGGTATTTGGTGGGGTTGTACTTCTCCCTTGAGAAGAAGTTTTCCCCTTGCCTCCTTGTCAAGAAGAGCTAGTGGATGGATGGCCTTGGGAATTAGACCCAAGTAAACTAGAACCATGAAAATATGATCCCAAAATAGTGTCACTCAAATGTGTGTGATATGGTTGAGCTGGTGAGTTGGTAAGACTAGGAACTCCTCCTAAAATAGGAGGGATATTATGCAAGAGTCTGAAACAACGAGGATTCTATGGGTCCCCTATGTTGTCCAACTAGAAAAGTGAATGTGTGCAAATGGTGATGTGAGAAATAAATGAACAAGAGATTTGTACAAATTTTGACCTTCACAATATAACTCACAATTGCATGTAATCAAATGAGCATCATACATAAATCAACTGTAAATAAGCATACGTGTGGGTAGGTGGATTTTGTCTGTGTGGGAGAAAAGATTAAACAAATGATTGTGTCCTTAAAATACATATCGTCCATCCTCTCAAATAGAACTGGACCTTCCAAGAGCACTCAACAATGGGGTCTGAAGCCACCGGAAGAGTAACTAGTGAAGGATAAAATAATTGGTTATAATGAGGGGTAGAGAGTGCATATCCTGAAAGAGTTGGAGATATTTCCCAATAGCCACACAAAATATAATCAAGGCACAATTGAAGACCACAATTTCCACCTGGGTAGATGTCCTAAATTTGGCCACTAGGTACCTCGGTCAAAGTGTGACATTTAGATTTACGGCCTCAGAAATGGGTCATGGGCTAGATCCTTTCCAAGGGTTGGGTGACTCAAGGGGGGATGCAAATAACAATCGAACCTCGGCCTTCAACCCTTCACATGTATCTCCTATCCTTATGGTGTAGGAACACTTGACTTGGAGGATTTTAAAGTTCCCTATTTGTCAATTTCTAATGTTTGAAAATGTGGGAACCAGATAACGGGGGGTTATTTGGATGCCTACTCCCGAGATCCTACCTAGAATAAAAAAATTATTTTGGCACCTCCTGTGGAGGAAAACTTAGGGAGTTTTTATAAAAAATTTAGATGTGGTGGGCTAAGAGATTGGGGGTGTGAACCAATCTCGTTTGAATTAAGTGGGTGTGGATAATTTCTTCAAGAAATAGTGGGATGTTTCAAAATTCCTTTGGAGAAAACCTACTTCAACCTCAACAATTCAAGATGGAAATTATGTGAGTGAGGAGTGACTTTGTGTGTGATAAAGTGATAAAATGTGCCAAATTTTAATAAGTTAGGTGTGAATTTGCAACATCTGGACTTCCTGTGGTCCTTACAGATTTTGTTACTTATCTTACTAAGTGTCATTGGTACAACCTTACAGAATTTTAAAATCCCTAAAGAACTAGGATGTGGGCATATGGGTTCTTACAAATCCTTTAAACTCCCAAATGTTGTTTACACTAATAAATAATGAAAAACTATCCTATATTGCAAGCATGTGGGAATGTATGGGCCTGTTACTTTGATCTTTAAACTCTCGTAGTGATGTAAACTAAGAAAGAAATTTCAAGAAACTATCCTAAGTTTGCAACATGTTAGCATGTATGGGCCCTTAAAAATCTAAGATGAGTTCAAAAAGAAACTAAGAGGATCCCTAGGGGGGCTTTGTCCTCTCCTAAATATTTTTTTAAGGGAGATTAAATGTCCCCTTAACCACCTTTCTAATTCTCAAGATCGCTCTATGGTGCGAGAGAAGAGAATACTCAATGACTAAAGTTGATTTATGGTCCCAATACAAGTGTTTTTATATTTGATAGAAAATAATCTCAACTTAACTTTTACAAAAAAAACAAGCCATCCATGTGGCAACCAAAGAAAAAGAGTAGAAAATATGGTTCTTTTTTATCCCCTAAGTGTCTATGTTTAGCTAGCGTTTCATATGGGAAATGAGTCTAAGTGGAGTGCATTTTGCATGAAAGTAAGAAATTGAAGGCTAGGGGCCCTCAAATCATCACAAAAACTCTTACAATTTTTAAACTCTGGAAATGTGTGCTAGTTGCAATTCAGATAGATGCACAGTGGGTGCACAATGCATAGAAAACATAAGTCATTTTGGCACACAATGCGCAAAGAATATAATCCTTTTGGGTGCACAGTGCACTGAGTGCGCATTTATGGGTTGAAATACCCGTGCATGTTCTGATACGCCTCGGGGGGGGGATGTTGAGTGAAATTATCCTCCTCCAACTCAAAACTTGGCTCTTGACAGCTAAGGCTAGGCCCATTTTGGTACCTTCAAGACAAATGGATAAAAAAGATGTTCTCTCAAATCCCAAATAGGGTGGAAATTGATACCTATCCCCAGTATGGTCACCAATGTGTTGTGTTTGTTTCGTCACTTGGATGAGAAAAACAAGGGAACTTGCATGCATAGTTGGGCCTTCTAGACAAGACCGAGGTTAGTGCATGGGTTAAAGAAACCAAACACATGAAATAAACAACTAAATAAACTAAAACAACTAAGGCAATAAAACTAGAATGCAATTGAAACTTTTAGAACCATAAACAATCAACCAATGACCAAGATTGTGCCACCAATGGATAACTATATTAGTTGGAAAAACACCATAGAGAAATGAGGACTTATTAGTCCCCTCTTCCTCCTTTGGAGGGCTCTTGAGTTCCCTAATGGAGAGTTCTTCTTACAATGGTAGAAAAGAAAGAAAATGATGAAGAAATCAATGCCTATTCCCTGAAGAGGTTTGTGGAATGACCTATTGGAATTTTTTTGGAATGCTCCGAGGAGAAAAAAGGATTCTCAAGGGAGGATTGAGGCAACATAAAAACACTATGAAAATATTAATTTCTTTGTGCACCCATGGCCTCCATTTATAACATTCTTCAAGGAAATATTCAAATAGTTCTTAGTGTGAACAAGGGGCCTTTTAGGGCACCCTTTGGTCCTTGACTAGCCCCCTATTTGAATTCAAATCAGATATGAAGGTCAAATCAAGCTGGGAGCTAGTCCATAAGTGGTTGAGCGGCCAACAAGAACCATAAATGCACCGTTCACAGGAGTGTGTGGCTTTTCTCCTACATAGTTGTGCATATGGCGCATTGTATTCTGTACGGGCTTCTTTGGCCTCCACATTATGCACGTGCTTCCTTTAGTGAGTTAGAGCATGTCAATTTTTTCCCAATTGTATAGTTTTTTCTTCTTGGAAATGCATTTTGGTGATACATGTGAACTAATAGTTGTTTGACATTGTTGTATTTCTGTAACAATTTGCGTGCAATGTTGCGGACGAAATTTCAATGATAGCAATATGCATCATATTAAATGTTATATTACACATAAAAATGACATGAATATATATAATGGACATCATATATATTTTGTTTCTATAAAAATGGGACAAAGTCCTTAAAAAAATGGAATGAATATTATATGCCAAATATTTGGAACAGTGGGTTTATAAACCATGTAATATGGGTTGTTATAACCATATTTTAAATGCCACTTGACACATTTTGAACAGAGAGCACCCATATCATGGAAAAGTGGGTCTTACACCTTAGGTTATGGTTTATTTAGAAACCATATTAGAATTTTTTTAATATTTTTGGCCATATTGTATGGTTTTTCCACCATATTCCATGAGATTTGAGCCCAAAATGATGCCATAAAGTTGCCACAAGTTGAGGGAAGAAGTTGGGATTTTATCCCCAACTAAAGTTCTATATAAACTAGGTTTTTTATAGCCATGGATAGGTTCATAAAAACATACTTAGGACAAGTTGTAGAGAGCACGTCATTTTTATGTAGGGAAGCCAGGAGAGTAGTTGAGCTTTGGAGGCCATTTCAGGGAGCTACGCTTAGTCTTTTTCAGTTCCGTCAGTTGTGTTGGATTCTTGAGGTCGATAAAAACAAAGTGAGGCCAATATGAAATCCATTTGATGAAATTTTGATGTACTTTTAAATCATTTAATAAATTAATAAAGAATCCTGCCCCACTAAAGACAAAGGCCTAGCGACGTAGGGAAATTTACTGAACTCTGTTATCAAGTTTTTGGGTTATGGTTTGTTTTTCGTTATTGTTCATTTTCTTTTCTGAATTATTTATATAGATGCAACTTGTTTTATTAAGCATCTTCTCTTTCTTATTAAGTTTTAACTGGTAAAATTATCCATGCAACTTACTTAACCAAGTCATTTAAAAGATCATTTTAGATCAAGTGGTATCAGAGCAGGTTGACAGTTGGCTGGTTTTGAGCATGCATGATTATTAAGGAAAATTTAAAGCATGGTGAAGGAGAGCTTGTAGAAGGAGATCATGATATTGGATCAAGAAAAAGGACATCTCAAAGTGAGAAGATGACATCTGAAGAAGGACTTTCTCAAGACGAAAGAGAGTTTCAAATTTTTTTCTTTTCGATGTCAAAGATGGTAAAAGTATTCTATGATGATTACCTGGAATGGAAGAGACTTGTTCAAGGGGAATATTCAAAGAAAGACAAAAGTGAAGAAGGATAAGAATCTCCTTCACCTCCTTCATTGCTATCTTCTTCTTCTTCAAGTACAAGTTCAAATCATACTTCTACAAGAAAACATTCTCATTCCCATAAACATAAGCCTAACATGCCATTACTTAAACTTGATCTTAAATTCGAGTTGCCCATGTGTAATGGAAAAGTCAATGCTAAGAAGCTTGATAACTGGGTTAGACAGATGGAGGTATATTACAGTGTGCAAAAAATCAATGATGAGATAACCAATATCAAATTGGAATGGATTCATCTTGCAAGCACAACACTCATATGGTGGCAGAGTAAGTTGCAACATGGTACTCAACGAATTAGTAATGTATTTCCATCAAGGAAAGATTTTATTTTTGCACTTAGAAAACAATTCTAACTTTTGTGGTATAAGGATAAGGCTTTAATTGAATGGAAAAGTCTTAAATTAAGAAAAGAACAATCAATGCAAGAATACACATATGAATTTCATAAGATGGCTTTGATGTTAAATATTCCATTGCATACACAAGAAACTATGATGAAGTATATATGATGTTTTCCTGCACATACTTGTAATACTATGTTTATGTTTGGACCTACTAATCTTGATGAGGTTTATGTTGAAGCAACATATACTGAAGAAGGAAAAATTGGAGTTGGTGTATCAGGGGAATCATCTTCAAAGAAAGAAAGAAAAGGAAAAGGGAATGTGAAGAAAGAAAACTCATCTATAGTGAAGGAACAAAATCTCTCTTGCAAGAATTGTAAGAAAGAAGCGCACGCTGTTGAGCATCGTTGGAAATTGCACCGAGAAAAGAGAGAAAAATGGTTCAAAGAAAATAAGGGAAGGAAAAGAGTTTCAGCAACAACACAACCAGCAGACTTGGGGTAAGATTCAAGTGATGAGACTAAAATCACAACAGTTGGTTTGTCAGGTAAAATGGGTGATGGTTTTGATTCAATAATTAAATTGTTTCATATAAAGGTCATTATGAAACATACAAAGATCCACAGTTTGTTAGATAGTGGATCTAAAGATAAATTAATTTTAAAATAAGTGGTTAAGAAATTGGGATTAAAAACTAAGATGCATCACAAATCTTATTCACTAAATTGGATAAGAAAAAATCACAATTTCCCATAACAAATAAATGTGTCATAAAGTTTGAAATTACATCTAAGTTTGTGGATGAGGTAATATGTGATGTGGTATCTCTAGAAGCATGTGGAATGGTCTTGGGTAGCCCTTATTTATATGATCGCAAAGAAATCTTCTTTAGGGAACAAAATCACTATCACTTAACTAAAGAAGGGACAAAATATGTTGTGAATTCTCTTCATATCAAATGGAATCAATCTCTTTTTACAATGGAACAATTAAATAAGACATTTTATGCATGTGATACACCTATAATTGTACGAGTTGATCTTAACCACACAAGTAAAATGGTTGTAGCATGTAGATCCAGCCATACTTTGCTTCAAGATGATTTTTTGTCGTGTAGACCTATAAAGAAGAACATACATGTAACATCCCCAAAAATAAATTATTTTTGAATTTGAAATTTCTTAGGAAAATTATTTCGTTTTTGGTAAAATCGAATTTGTAATTTTTTTTTTTTCCATTTATGGCTATTTTGAATTTTGAATTTGGTTAATTGTAATTAATGATTATGACTGTTGGGTAGAGATATGATTTGACTCAAATAACTACTTGACTATGACACTTGTATGAAACAATATATTTTATAATTATTGTAGGAGGACAAATGGAACAACCATGTTGAAATCAGTTGACCATGACCTCGATGAGTGGTGAACATGTTGGAACTACCTCAGGGATGATTGTTACAAGTGACAAATCCATAATTTGGCCATGGGCAGCCCCTAAAAATAAAGGATTTAGAAAGCTGCGAAAATTCCCAAGAGGGAAAAAGACCTAGGAACTTTTGTTTTTAGATATATAGCATATGTGGGGAGGCAGGACACTCCCTAGTATGTTGAGGAAAAATGACTAATACTTGATGCTATGAACACTATTGGTTGAGTGTGAGGTAAGGAGAAGACTGCTGAAAAATTGAAAGGCATGTGTTGAGGAGGAGTTATGATTTATCCCTCATGGATTCATGGTCAGGTTAGGGGGTGAATAGGACAAGTGATTTGGCTGCCCTGTTCTAAGGTTGGGTGGAACGTGGTTGTTCCATTTGTTATTCGGCAAATTTTATTCAGATATGTCTACGTACTCTCTCTCTGTTCAAATGTTATTTGAATTATTTATTGATAGAATGCATTAGTTTCAATATGGGTGGGCTTCTGAACTTATGAAAACTCTTTTGAAATGGGATGGACTATAGGGTAAACCCTTATAGATTAACTGTAGGTGTCAAGAAAAAAATTTCTTTGTATCTTGGTTAAATATGGAATTTATTTATGGATATATTAGAAAATACTTCTGTGTTAAAAGGATATCATTTCAACCCTATGTTGAGAATCCCTATCAGTTACGTAATTATTATACATATGAATAGTCATTTCTTTGTACATTGTTTTTCTCCCGTGAATATGCTAAAGGAGACTTCGAAAGAAAACTGATATATATATGCGCATAGTCATATCACTGTAGGGATTATAATTATACATATATGTACAGTCTTATTCTTTGAAGTCTGGACGAATCGTCCTCCCGAATCATTGTTGTTGGAGTAAAGAAAATAGTATAATTCTTACAATTTTGTTGTATCACTTTAGTAAGGAAATTCTAGAAATAAGATGGAGAAAGTTATAATGATTCATACATAATTTATCATATACCAATTACACAGGTAGGAATAAAGGGCTATTACAACCAAAATGCTTTAGTGTAAACAAAAACGATTAATTTGGACAATTGTAATTAAATTTATGGAAAGAAACGAATAGCTCAAATAGTCAAAATAATAAATCTCTAAGATGAAATGAATAGCCCAGGCAACCACAAATGAAGTCCTAGAAATAGAATGATACACTCAAAAATTAAAGAGAGTGAACATTGTACACCCTAGAACCATACCTATTTTTATACATGAACTCACTGTAGTAAAAATATAAAAGGGTCGAGCTATAGAAATAAACATAGGTATCCAAAGTAAAACCGAAAAGGGCACAAGACAAAATTATCGCACTTAGATACATGTTGTTATTAATTCTAGAAATAAATGTATAATCAGATCTATATACCTTCATAAAGGAACAAGTTCATTTTCTATACAGTACGTAACTGTAAGTTTAGACTATAGAAATATTAGAAATTGAATATGTAGTATAAGACGACAACCCACAGTAAATAATTTTAAGTATAGGAGGAAATAAGAATGACGAGAAGAGTCAAATAAAATCATCTAACAATAATTGCATTAATTCAAATAGACAGGGAAGGGCCCTCTAGCTCAATTTCAAAGGAGTTATTACATATATATCAACCAAACCAAAGAAAAATCAAGAGCACAATCAGAAATTTTTCCTCCTTCCATCCACTACAGTAAATCGAGTGAATACTATACTTCATATCATTAACTAATATTGAAATAGTGCCTTCACTGTGTGAACGCCTGAAGAGTTTACGAAAGGAACTCGAATACCTTTTGTGCCGAGGATAGGAACGCAACATTCTGAATTTTTGTGCAGACAAAAGATCTGTAAAGTTTTACCTTTAAATATCAGTATTTATATGAAAGAAAGGCAAACGAACACATCAACAAAATGATAAATGTAGTAATAGAGTATTATAGAGTGATACCTAACTTATGACAAGCAGTCTCATGTTCTTCCCTTCTCTCTCCTGGATGGATAGGTGACCAGGCCGAGGGGGAATGGTCCAATGACTCCTTGATGGGTACCCTCGCATCAACAAGGCCCATCATTAGTGTCATTACCAAATCTCAAAATCTATTACTCACGAAAATGAAACAATCGACAATACTAGTTTTCTTTTAAGATACAAACGGTATAAATCATGTTGTACGAAGATATAATATAAACTTTTCACGCAGAACATAGACTACCTAACTGTTGAGTTTAATACCTTCCAGAACCAAATTGCAGAGGGTATTTTCTTTTTAAAATTCAAACAATCGATACTGAGATATCCTTCTACTGAATTCAAATAGTGTAGGACACGATTATGACAATAACGTCTATAAACTCAAAGGGACTTTATATACCATAGGGTAACTTTAATAGAGTGTTCGGAAATCACAGAGGTCGCATTTTAATGACACCAGACATTAACGTGTTAGACATAAAATAAATAAAATGCAACTCTTGCATAGTCTGACGAGGATTCAGTGTCAAACCTTACTTACGAACTGTAAGGGGTAACGATAACTGTAAGTTACGAAACCCTAGGAATTGTAAACATAGAAAACTGCATTTCCTTGATAGAACAGATAGGAAAGAACTTGCAATGGGTTTGGCCTTATTTTGTAAAAAGAAACTTACTCCAGGCTAAGACTACGCACAGCCCTATGACAAGATTAATATCCAACCTCTACTTACTCTAGCGGAGAGACCTTAAGAGAATAACGACAATCAGGATATGAAAACCTAGGAGTTCTTTTACCCAAAGAAACATTGCAGGTGTAAATTCCATAAGTTAGAGCAAAGGTTTAGGATGCTGAGACTACTCAAGAAATTAGAGAATAAATCTACAGTAGGCATTACATACCGAAATGGGAAGCAGTCTAGGAAGGTTGTTGAGAATAACGATAATGGTAGGTTCAAGAAAGAACAAGTAAGCTTGACTTGAGGATTTTGTTACTATAGTAAAGAATTCCAAACCTCATTTCTTAACCAAAACATAGGGCCAACGAAAATCTTACCAAGGAGGGTGAATGGCGTCGTCGTTCCACCGGGTAACGTTTTCCCCAAATCAATGGAATGCTTTAGTAAGAAAACAGTACACAGAGCCTTTCGTAAACCTCACAATGACACAGTAAACACATTAAAACCCTAAGAGAAACCTTATCTACTCAATTAAATGCTGAAGTATGAAGGGTGGTCTAACCATGTGACGAGGGCACAGTTGGCATGACTGGAATGGATGAGGGGCCAGGTAAGAGTATCGTAACTCGAGTACACAAGTTTTCCATTAAACTATGAATCTAGAGCCTTAACTTCCCTCTGAAAGTATTCCACTCTTTCACATCAAGACATTCACAAAGTAAATGAGTTCCTTCAAGACTCGACGAGTTGGAACTCATATACCTCAACTGCCTTGTTACAGTTAGTGTATCGTTCAAGGGAAGGATTCGTTGGAAAATCTTTTGGCTAAGCCGAAGTTAACACAAGGTCTCGTTACTCAAACTCTATTAGGTAAAGGGATTGGAATATGAAAAATCGGGGTCCCATATATAATCAAGACTATGTTTTTTAATGCTACGTGCATACCACTAAGGCACTTCTTTTCAACTATGTGATATAGATCCAACCCCGTGGCTATATGTATATATTACATAGTAAACTAATATTCGTTTTCCAATGGACAAATCAAATAGTATTGCGTGTAACTCATAGGGATCCCTTCTGTAAAGAGGGACTAGGACTATAAGTCCCAAGTCTAGTTCATGGTATAAATAGTTATGTATATAGATGTGTGGGTTGGAAACTACAAGAAAATTACTAAAACCCTTTGAGAGTTTACCATATAATTTTCTACATCAAGCAAGATAGACATGTATGTATATGGCATCATGTGGTAGGATAGACTTAAGTCACATCAAAGAAGATTATAACATTAATGGAGATTTTTTTTCCTTAATCGACAATCATATAAAATGAAATTGGAGATTAATGCCTCATAGATTTATTTTTTTATGACAAATTTGAGGTACATTACAATACATGTTGGTTCATTTTCAATCATGTTTCTGATATGGTTATCACTGCTAATGTTTTCTACATGGATGGTAGTGGGTTTAGAAAGATGTGAACAAATGCAAATGACTAACAATATGTGTTCAATTATCATGGTTGTTTTTCAATTTATTATGATGCGACAGGTGCACATGACATATTTGATAGACAAAGGACACGTGGGGAGGCCTATCCCTCACTTGATGTCTGGTTAATATCCTTCTGGAGGACCAAAATGTCTTAGTGGGGAGGTGTGATCCAAATGGATCCAAAAAGGCCAAAAATTCAAAGTTCTCACATTATGAAGTTTTGCATAAATAGGTAAAAAGTCAACTGGTCAAACGGTGACGTGGTATCTTCTAAGCTTGACACGTGGTAGTGACAGAGAGTGACATGGAAGTAGTATATGGTGACACATGGTAGTGTCAGAATGAGACATGTGGAAATGGGTACTGACTGTACAGTCGAGTGGAAGGTCTATTGGATAGGTGATTGGTCGATACAAGCCACTCACAGGATGACACATGGCCTAATCTAATGGTGCCATGGGCAAAAATGAATTAGGCCAATAAAAGTTGAATGTCAAAAGTAGTTTTAATTGTACTTCACAGAAATCAAACTCAAGACCTCTACAAACACCAACAACTTCAACCTTGGGTGCTAACCATCCAAGTTACAATGGTACTTGTCAAAAAAAAAATGTGAAAATAGTATATTATAAAGTGGGTTATATATATATAATTCCTTTAATAAAGGGGCGCTAACCATATTAATCACACACACGCCCTTTTCAAAAAATATGCCACGATTCATGCCATGGTTTATGACATAATATATGCACCATATTAAATGTTATATACCACATACAAATTCCACGAATATATCTATAAGGGATACGGTATATATTTTATTTCCGTAAAAAAGGGACAAACTCCATTAAAAAGTGGAATAAATATTATATGCCAAATATTTGAAAGAGTGGGTTTATAAACCATGTAATATGGTTTGTTATAACCATATTTTAAATTCCACTTGTCACATTTTGAATAGAGAGCGCCCATATCAGGGAAAAGTGGGTCTTACACTTTGGGATATGGTTTATTTAAAAACCATACTAGAATCTTTTTAATATTTATGGCCATATTTTATGGTTTTTCCACCATATTTCATGAGATTTGAGCCCCAAATGATGCCAGAAAGTTGCCACAGGTTGAAGGAGGAAGTTTGGTTTTGATCCCCAACTAAAATTATATATAAATCAGGTCTGTTTACAACCATGGATAGGTTCATAATAGCCTAATTGTGACAAGTTGTAGAGAGTAAGCCATTTTTATGCAAGGAATCCAGGAGAGTAGTTGATCTTTAGAGGCCATTTCCGGGAGCTACGCTTAGTCTTTTTCAGTGTCGTCAGTTGCGTTGGATTCTTGAGTTTCAGTAGAACACAGTGAGACTAGTATGAAATCTATTTGGTGCAATTTTGATGTACTTTTAAAGAATTTAAGAAATTAATAAAGAAGCCTCCCCCACTAAAGACAAAGGCCTAGAGACGTAGAAAAATTTGCCGAACTCCATTATCAAGTTTTGGCATTATGGTTTGTTGTCATTATTATTCGTTTTCTATTCTAAATTATTTATATCGTTGCAACTTCTTTCATTAAGCATCTTCTCTTTTTTATTAAGTTTTAACTGGTAAAATTATCCATGCAACATACTTAACCAAGTCATTTAAAAGATCATTTCGGATAAAAAATGGAAGAAAGAAATTACAGAAATTGTATGTGTATTTGAGAAGGATCTCCGTACAATTTTCATGGACCTACAAGTCCATTTACTTATACACCTAGTCGATGACATTGAATTGGTGGGTCTCATATCAACGAGGTGTATGTTTTTCTTTGAGAGGTATATGAAAACTCTAAAAAGATATGTTTGACAAAAGGCACATCCAAAGGGTTGCATGGATGAAYGGTATGTATTGAATGAAGMATTTTTCTTCCTAMGTGAATTCCTTGGTAAGGAKTTTTAAGATGGGCCACGCTTCTGGGATGAAGAATGAGAATCAGATATTATTGATGGAGAAAACCCACAATCTAATGGTATTCAAGTAGAAATTTGTACGTAAAATCGTTATCATTRTGGTTGTTTTTATTGCAATCATTAATATTCTCTGTAATTTATTTGTCAAGTTAAMAAAATGGCCTTTGGAGTTTGGAATAAACATGTTGACATGTAATAGGTGTAGACGAAAGTGATATATTCAACAAGTCCATTCTRTACCACATGGAATTTATGAACAAATGGATTGACTTGTATGATAAAAAGAGACAAGAAGTGTTAGAGGAAAGGAGACAATTTAAGAGATCGAACCCAAGGAATACCCMATTTCCTATTGATCTGCAAGGGGAATGGGGAAAATATTTCACACTAGAATGGGTTACTGAACAAATTCAAAATCAAATAGAAGATGCATGTATAGATTCAAACACAACAAAATATSAAATCAACATGTCTAGAGGATGTGAAAGAAAGGTACATTTGGAATTTTACAAAATGTTGTTTCCTTACAGTTTTGACACTATTAACTATTTTAATATTCATCATTATATTTGTTTTAACCCAAATAAATGGCCTTTCACATGGAAGGAAATATCTATCAATGTGGGAATATGGTTGAAATTATCGTGTATAAAGTGTATATGTAAAGATACGATCCTTCGATTATGGAATCGTGGTTGAATTCAAGAAATCCAATCGATCAAGCTCAAAAGATAAGAATATTATTGAAGGAAATCTACAATATGTTAGGAAAATACAAGAAATTATTGAGTTGGATTACCGCTCTTTTAAATGTTGTATTTTTAAGTGTACATGGTATGAAGAATTTTAGAGGACACAAAGACATGATACCCACAGTGGATTGTTTTCTATGGATTCCTCAAGGTTCCTACTAGAGGATAAGGAGCCTTATGTTCTACCATTTCATTGTGAGTAGTTATTTCTTTAACTCAAACAAGAAGCGATAGTGATCAATAATCTATTAATACATTTTTTATTGTCAATATAAACATTTGTTTATTAATCAATAAAATTGTTATAACATACATATAATATATGTATGTACTCGTTCATGTGCAGGTATTTTTCTATGAAGATATTTTGTACTGGAAATAAATGTTTGTCCTACATTATGATCCAACATTAAGGCATGCATTTGATGATCCATTAGTGGATACCGAGAAAAACAATGATGGCCATAAAAATGAGAGAGAGGGATTAGATAAAATCGAAGAAATTGACATCCATGATGATGATGAAAATGGTTATGTTTAGGAACAAGAAGACAACAATCCAGAGTTAGATAATGTTATGGAAGAAAACAATATGGATGGTATAGAAAATGATGATTGAATACATCTGGTAACATTATGGATGGTCTACAATCAAATTTCAATGATTATAAAGATGATGTAGGTCAAGATGAGGATGATGATAATATTAACTATTTGAAATATGATATGAACATTGACAATGATACACTGGATGACAATGTTGCATACAATGATGTTAATGATGAAGACTTCTAAATTTTCAGAATTATTTGTAATCCATGTTTAAAACATAATGATTTTTATGGCCTAATATTTGAAATGGTTCATTATTATTTGTGTCAATACAAATTACCTATTGCAATATCCTTAAAGTGCTCAATATATGGTATGAATCGTTGGCAAAAAAAAATAATTACTTGGATGCTTCTTCCATTCATTTTGTATCAACATATGTTCATGAAGACACCAAAGTTAATAAAATATCAATGCATGTATCTAAGAATGATTTAAACAAGCAAGTTTGTTAACATCATTATTTTTATATTGTTTTCATTTTAATGTTGGGACTAATTTTTATTATGTTTTATTAAGAACTAAACATAAAATAAATAAAAAATAAGATATTTTAATCACCTAGAATTAGGTGAAAATTTAATAAATTAAAGCTCAATTTAGTTTCTTATTTCATATCAAAACATGAATATTCAATCTCAATGATTTCACTAAGTATTAAATCCCTCCCATATCGTTAATTCATTATCCTAGTCTAACCATGTAAAATTTCAACGCATACAGTCACTTTTTGAAGAAATTTCAACGTTGGACCCATTCACTACTCATTGTGCTGAGTCGGTTGATGACATTGCAGATGGGCATATCGGAAAACATTTCATGTCATTTCAAGAGAGTTTTGACCAAGATTATATAGATGGGAATGACGAATGATGAAAATGAGACCACATAATGAAGGTTCATGCAAACGTGGAGGATGTCGAACATTATGCGGGGACATTAGGCATCCTTGAGTCTTGAAACCCTGGCATAGAATCAAGGTATATGTCTCGTCTAACCATGTCAAATTTCAACACATATAGACATAGTTTGAAGAAATTTCATCATTGGCACCATTCACTCCTCACCATGCGGTGTGGATGGATGACATTGGTGATTGGCATGTTGCAAGACATTCCATTACATTTCAAGAGAGTTTCGACAAATATTCTATATATGGGAATGAGGAATGATGACAATGAGACTGCATGATGAACATTGATGCAAACTTGGATGATCTCAAATATTATGTGAGGACATAAGGCATCCTTGAGTCTTGAAACCCTTGCATACCATCAAGGCATGTGTCTAATCTAACCATGTCAAATTTCGATGCATACAGGCACATTTTAAAGAAATTTCAACATTCACCCCATTCACTAGTCATTGTGCGATGTCGATGGATGACATTGGTGATGGGGGTGTTGGTTGAAGATGTTTCATGACATTTAGAGAGAGTTTCGAGAAATATTCTATAGATGGGAATTATGACGAATGATGAAAATGAGACTACATGATAAACGCTGATGCAAACATGGACGATATCAAATATTATGCGTGGATGTCAAGAAACATCCTTCAATATTGAGACCCTCGCATACCGTCAAGGCATGTGTCTAGTCTAACCATGTCAAATTTCGATGCATGTAGGAATAGTTTGTAGAAATTTCAACATTGGCCCCATTCACTGCTCATTGTGCAGCAACGGAGGATGACATTTGTGATGGGCATGTTGGAATACGTTGCATGAAATTTCAAGAGTTATGAAGGTAGTCATTCCATTTTGATGGATTATCCATCACATACATCCTCAACATGTCTTCAGTCACTAGATTTACCCTCTCAGTTTGACCATTTGAATCAGGATTATATGTTGTACTGAAATTCATATTTGTTCTAAATCCATTGAATAACCATTTCCAAAAGTTTGAAGTGAAATTGGAATCCCTGTCAGAGACAATCATCTTAGGAACACCATGCAAATTAGAAACTTTGTGCATGTATATCTCAACAATTTTGGTTGCCTTGTACGCTTACTTTACTAGAAAAAAATGGGCAACTTTAGTAATCTTGTCCACCACCATCATAATAGAATCATGTTTCTTAGAAGTCCTAGGAAACATAGATATAAAGTCCATGGTCACCACTTCCCACTTCCACTTAGGAATGGGGGAAAGGGTTGTAGGAAACCATATGAATGTTTTTGGTCATCCTTTACCTTATGAGTTTCGAGACATTTCAAAATAAAACCTACAACTTCATTTTTCATACATGGCCAAAATTGTTGCTTCTTGACCGTGAAAATGGTCTTCTAGTAACCTGGATGTCCAACATAAGGAACCTTATGTATCTCTGAGAAAATTATTCTCTTCAATTCTTTATCATTCGACACATAAACTCTACATCGATACATGCAGATCCCATCCTCTCTCAACTGATAGCCTTCAAAATTTTGCTGTGACATACCTTGTTGTAACGTCGTACTTATATTGATATAACATAGATATGATTTGGAAACTTCCAAAATTATATTGTGAAAATATGTATGGTACATGATAACGGTTGTAGTGTACATTTCATGCACCCTTCTACTGAGTGAATCAACCACCTTGTTCTCTTTTCCTCCGATATGCCTTATGTCGAAGTCATACTCAATGAGGAAATCTAATGAACTGATTTTCTTGGAATGCAAACTTGGTTGTCCAAACAAATACTTTATACCACAATGATATGTTCTTAGCTCAAATCTCTTTCCGATGAGATAATGCTCCCACATCTTTAAGGCTTGCACTATAGCTTCCAACTCTAAATCACGCACACCACGTGTCCATTTTGACTCAAGACTCCACCAAGTCCTTCCTTTCATGCATCTGTGCACACAACAAAGTCTACATATGGATCAACAATTATTAAAATTGGTGCACTTGTTAACAAACTCTTCAAGTGATGGTAACTCCTCACGCAATCCAAAGTCCACTCAAACCACATGCGTTTGTTCTACAAGGATGAAATAAAATGTGCAATCTATGAGAATCCATCAATAAACCTTTTGTAGTACCCTTGCAGTCCCATAAAGGATCTCACCTATGTGACATTTCTTGGCATTGGTCATTCCTCAATGGATTTTATCTTCGCTGGGTCCAAAACTATTCTTTCTTCTGAAATAGTGTGACCCAAATAATGAATTTGTATCTGATAAAATGAACACTGGCTCAACTTTGCGTAAAGATGAAGCTCCTTCAACACCTGCAACACCATCCTCAAGTGATGCTTGTTCTCTTCCTTGGACTTTGAGTAAATAATAATGTCATCAAAAAATACAATGACAAACTTATCCAAGTAACTTCTGAAAACTCCATGCGTTAAGCACATGAAAAAAACTAGTGCATTCGACAACCCAAATGACACCATTGTAAGCTCATAATGACCATACCTCATTCTAAAGGCAGTATTACTAATGTCTTCTTCCTTTATTCTTATTTGGTGATAAGAAGTTCTCAGATCTATCTTGGAAAATATCCTTGCGCCTCTCAACTAATCAAACAAGTCATCTATCCTTACCAAAGGATACTTTTTCTTCATTGTTACCTTGTTCAACTATCTAAGGTCGATACAAAGTATCAACGTACTATCCTTCTCCTTTACGAAAAAAACTGGTGCACCCCAAGAAGACACACCTGGGCATATATACCCCTTCTTTAGAAGCTCTTCAAGTGGTATCTGTAACTCCTTGAGCTTTGGCATACTCAGCCTGTAAGGAGTCTTGGATACATGTGTTGCTCGGGACATCAGATTTATAGAGAAGTCAATATATAGTTTTGGAGGAAATCCCGATATCTCTTTAAATACATCCTCATACTCTTTGAGTACTGAGCATTCTTCCATACTTGGCACTTTATCCTTAGGTGCCTCTTCCATGTGCGCTTTGAATAATTGACACCCCTTCTTGTAAATTTTCTTCAACTGTGGAGTCGAAATTTATTTGATAGTCATAGCTCTTGGAATTCTTTAAACTGATATCAATATTCCTTGCTCGTCCAGGAAATTAAATGCCTTATTGTAACAATCTAGGACAACATGTTGCTCATCCAACCAATCCATACCAATGAGACAATTGTACGATCCTTAACCATCTCATTGATTTTCATTTTTTCTCTTGTAGCTAACTGCACCAATCAAGGTTTTCCAAGATCTCTTCTCAGAAAATGGAATCTTTCCACCATCTTAGGATCTAGATAACTATGACTAGCTCCCGAGTCTATTAAAATAGCAATGGGTTGGTCATTAATATTACCTTCCACATCGATCGTGTGCAACTCGAACTCATCCTACTTGTTATCCAATGTGGCATAAATCCTTGGCACATTTCTACCCATGTATTCCACTTTCCTAGATTGTTGTATAGTGTGTGTAGTCCTCTTTCTATCACCTCTTTGAAGACAATCTTCGTGCATATGATTTATGCCACAACCCCAACACTGCATAGGTTGTTTCCATGAATTTTGTCCCACTTCTTTTGACATGTTGGGCTCTTCAAGAGTTGTCTAACCTTGCATGATGTTTATAATAAATGGTGGCTTAGCTCCCTTCTTCCTTTTCTCCACCTTATTTTTCATCTTGTGTTCCCAAGCCTTTTGGAAAATCATCCTTCCCATTTTCTTCTCATAAAGACACTTAGCACGCCTTATGGTCTCTTCGAACATTTTAGGGTCATAATACTATATCTTGTCACTGATAAATGAGGGAAATCCACTCAAATATATCCGAATCTTCGCATGTTCATCCTTGATAAAGGTGCATAATTCAACAATTATAAAAATCTTCTTTCATACTCGTCAATTGTCATGCTCCCAAGCTTGCATTTGAAGTACTCCTTCATTTTATTTTCATAATACCACTTGGTTAAATACTTATTTTGGAAATATATTTTGAACTCTCTCCAAGTCACTCTCTTCTCATCAATATGATGCACTTATACATATTGACACACCACATTTATGCCTTTCCATTCAACTGATATACACAAATTCTCCCTTTTGCCTTCACATAATAGTTATAGAGTTGGAAGTAATTGCTCATACCTAGAAACCATGTCTCATCATCCTCATCCTTATTGTTCTCACTGTCAAAGTCAAGAGGCTTAATATTATTAATTCCCCCCTATAGCTCATCCACCAAAGTCCTTCTCTTATGATTTATGATAGGATATGAACCCAAGCTACTACTCTCTTTCCTAAAATAATGTTTACTAGCACCTCTTTTCTTCTTTTCTCATCATGAGACCTACTAATTCTTGATATACTCAACTCTGTCTCCTTATCCATATTCTTTTCTATTTTTTCGAGGATCTGCATCAATTTGACATTAAAGTCATCTTGTTGCACTTTGGCTCTCATAAGCCTCTCGTCATCGACCTTATAACTCTAGACATTTTTTTGCAATAATTTTACAATTTATATCAAGTTTATGCACTCTTCCTTCGATTATGTACCATTGAAACCAAAACCCATATATAGATCTCCAAATTCATCATCAAGACTATAAGTTGTATGCACATCTTCCATGATATTAACATTCTGCATTGACTCTGTCCTACTCTATTATATGGAAATTCTGCAAATTCTGCAAGTAACTTAGCTTTGTTAGATGGTTTCGTGCAACAACTACATGAACATTTTGCACCATTTTGTTAAAATACTTTCACTTGGATTTCTTGGATGATTTTAACATCCCAAATTCTTGTGTGCACACCCGCACATCACTTCCTTTGTGCACATCACAACTTTATAATGTGCACCAATGGTATTTCATACAAACTAATCTCGGTATTGTGCGGTACCAATTCTTAGTGTACACATATATTCACGCTAATATCTGGGCCCTAAAATTCCAGTGTTGAACCTATATCTCTGATACCAATCTGTAATGGCCCCAGCCACCCCAGGCTGGCCACATCACACAACCTCAACTTCTGTAATGTACCCAGTTTCCCATTGAGTCTCGTTTCCACCTTACTCTTGCTCTGAAACAACCAAATTGCAACATTCCCAACATACCATTAAGCAATGTTACAATATAAGTACAATGTGTATAATCTATTTTAGCATAATCTATGCATTTTACCTTGAAGTAACACACTCAATTCAAACTTGATATTCACCACACAACATGCAAAAACATAAGAAACTTACAACTTAATCTTAGTAGTGGAATTAAATCAAACAGTGTGCACCGACATACTCACCACACAGTCTAACTACATGCACATCCATGTGGGTATGTATGCCACTCCTGAATTCACTATGCATAGAAATCCAATTCCTTAACCACACACACTCATGAGTTTCATCCTCTGAAGAACATAGGTTATGATCTTGTGCATCAGGCCCTTCAATCTTGTTCTTGATGACTCATAACTAGAACCATAAGATTAATTTGGCACGCAAGACTACCATCTTTGGCATATCCATGCAAAGCTCCAACTATAGGTTATCAACAACATACTTACATGAACAAACAAAAATTAACAAAATAAGAACAATTACTCATATGCAACACATACAAGAATTTGACATATGTCAAACATAGACAAAATGCACGTAGTAACCATGGAAAGTACATAAGGAACATTTATTTTAAATTAAAGTAAAAAACTATGGCCTTCACTCAGAAATTTCACCTAACCATAGATGATATTTCTCATAAAGGTTCAACAACATGTCACCCTTGGGTCGGGGCTCAACTCCACTAGGGAAAAGCGGGTTCCCAACCACAAACTATGTCCTAAACTCACTAGAATTTACTAGTCCTAAGTGCCCACTACTTCAAATAGAAAACAATCCCTCATTCCTCATACACCTATCACACCCAAGGAAGTGCTCCCCTTCTCTTCTCACCAGTTCTATAGTTGACCCATTTCCTTTCCCAGGGTTACCAACAACAGACCAGACAAGAAGTCTTTGATATCTGCGACTAATGCCAAGCGCACCAGGGAGCAATTCCCAGAAAAACTCTCTCCTTGAGAGTATGCTCAGGGGTTTGAAAACCACTCCACAATAGCCAATATCTCTCCCAGAGAGATTTCTCATAGTCTTCCAACCTCACTCTTTGATAGTGAAACTTTGGTTACAATCCCACAACACCTTACAAGCTTTTATGTGCAAATAAGGTAATAATTAGATTTTCCATACAGTCTGACCCCCTCACCCCGTTCATCAGATCTTGGCACATGAATAATAAGATAATACCTCTGAAATAAGATAAGGACAAAAATATATATTGCATTCCTTCCACTTGACACTTGTCACTTCCAAAAGCATCTTTAAGCCACTTGGTGGCCTGTTCCCTATCCTTGGAAATTTAGGATAAAATAATAATATTTATGACATTACACTGTTCCCAAAAATAGTATAAAATATTCCCTAATACTTATGACTCACCCTCCTTTCCCATTTTTCCTGTGGAATAGCCCCCTCCATCTCTTTTCTTATGAGTCAATTAGCATGAAATGATGCAATATTTTATTAACATTCATGATTATATTTACATGGATACGTGCACTAGCCTTTCTATTCCTAGGCTCACCAGCCTCATAATCATATAGTTTCTCTGAACTCAAAACATAGCATTCATTCCTGTGCACTAACCCAAGTGTCGGCAACATGGTGCAATGTGTGCATTTGCTCAGGTGCCTGCAACACACAAAATCTGTGCACCCTATCTTTGTTAACACTTCTCTGTGCACTTACTATGATTCACACAACACAAAATCTAAGTGTCCTTGGCGAACCAACCTAAATGTTGATTAGATTTACCCTTAGTGCCAATTCGTCTCACCAACCTATATGTACAATTTACAAAGGGCCCCTGATTGTACCAATTCGGCTCAACAACCTATATGTACAATTTAGAAAAGGATTCTGATCAATGACACTACAAAGACTCCCTCTTCTTCAATCTTCATCAAGTTTAGGCTACGAGTATACCTATCACTTCCATACCTCTCATAGTGGTCTATTTCAGAACTTGATCCACATACTCTCTATGCGTAAGAGAGACAATTGCATGTAAATCCACACCAAAACATGTATGCCTAAATAATGGGGATAGGGCTTACAACAAACATTGGGAAATTAGCTTGCCTATGGCTAAGATTTAAAACTTGGACGAAAATCTCTAGGGTGTCAGGAACTACCAATCATGCAACCCTTGCAATACATATGCATCATTACAATATTTCATCTTAGATACAACAAGCATACAAAAAATGATTTACAAAGGTTACCAATTATATGCCCAATATACAACTCCATTACCTATGCCTGAGATATAACTTCATTTACATCTCATTACCATCCTACTTTTCTTCTTTTGCTTTACCTCTTCATCTTCTTTCTTTGTCCTCTTGATCTTCAGTGTCAAGTCAATGTCTTGTATTTCCATGTTTTACATGTCATTTGTTATTTTCATTTGTTAGAGTTGCCAATTTTAACAAAATAACTTCTCGATCATATTGAAGTCACTAAACTCAATATAGGTACTAGCTTCCAAGACTTATAGTTTGACTCAATTTAACAATTTCAATGAGTTTTATATGACGCAGTTAAGCACTAATTACAATTATCCCTTATTTGAATGGAATTAGAAAAACACAATCAAACTCTTCAAATAAAGATCCCAATGCACCATTTTAAACCCAAAAAAAATATTAATGATTCGCTTGTCCATAAAAACAAATAACAAAACTCTCTTCAAATTACAACACATATACCCTTATTTAGTGCATAGGTATGTTCAATTTCCTCTTGATGTCTTTGTAAATGTGCTCCTTCATATCTAGCATAAAAGACTTCTTCCAATCACTCACTTTTCCCTTCCTAAACAAATGGGAATTATGCGTTCGTATCCTGTTTTCCAATGCTATCCCCCATTTGTTTCCCTCCATGTTCGAGAGGCTATTTAGTCTGCATATTTGTACAACTCTCGCTGCATTCCTCCACGAGCTGTGGAGAATAGTCCATGTTCAATGGCACCTATTTAACGACTTCCCTTTCTTAAACACCAACAACATGTCAAACCTTATCAAGCACAAGTTGATGATATTTTTCTCTTGTGCCAAAATTTACAAACACACAAAACAACGCATAGCTTTGTCATCGACATCTTGTATTCTCTTTATTTCCACATCCATATTCAATCTACGGGAGTAATTAACATATTCCAACACTCCCTCTTAATTACGATCGCTAAAAATTCTAACACTAACCATGAATGCCTGTTGGTCTAAGTCTTAACTAGGATGACAACCTT
>JZKD02S1612357.1:49113-84330 GCA_000966675.3 Picea glauca | reverse complement strand
ATGTAATGTAATATAAATTAAATGGCATCTCTATCTATGATCATTATATATTATATTTTCATTACGATATATATCCTAACCCTAATAAATTTAGTTGGGGATTTTCTAGGTACGTATCAAAAGTCCATGGTGGTGCTAGTGGAAAAATAAATTATTCAATGCTACACAAGACTCAAATTCAATTCAATGTCAGTGTTAGTTTCTTCATTCACATCTTCATTAATTGAAGAGATTCTAATTAACTACTATTTTGTAGAAATATTTGCCCAATGTACTCGCATACCATTATAGATACTCGCGTATGGATCCGTCATGATCTGAATATGTCTAGGAAATCATAGAAATAATTCAATCAAACCAAGAATTATTTTCTCTATGTTCTGGGGTTTATTTTATAATAAACAAGAAGAAAAATTTGAATTTAAAGGCTTCCAAGTTGAAATGTAAACACTTACTATAAAAACCAGGATCGCAGAGAAGCACAACATGTCTTAATAAAAAAGTAAAAAATACCAGACTATAAAATGTGCGCATGTCACAGCCTATGACTTCGAGAAGAGGAGGTGTTGTAATGGTTGAAGGCATGAACTCGAACCTGTTCTTGACCTGCATATTGGAGTTATAAACCAGATTCATCTTTATGGTCGGCGTGAACATATCTAAAACATACTCTCCTATCAAGATAGATACCATTATAGACACTGACATACCAGTATAAATATTTGAACAATGTACCTGCATAGCAGTATAGATACTCGTGTTATGTGGGATCGTTGGGATTAGCAGGATATGGATCGGTCATGATCTGAATATGTCTAGTCGAAAATCACATAATTAATTCAATTAAACCAACAATTATTTTTTTCTCTCTTATAGTTTTTATTTTACAGATAAAAGAGAAGTAGAATTTGAATTTAAGGGATTCCAATTTGAAATGTAAAGACTTAATAAAAAACAAGGATCGCAGGGAAGCACGCATGTGTAAATAAATAAATGAATAATACCACAGTATAAAATGTGCACAAGTCACTGTCTATGACTTAGATAAGAAGAGGCGTTGTAATGGCTTAAGGCAACGACTCGAACCTGTTGTTGACCTGCATATTGGAGTTATAAAATACAATAATATTTATGCTCAGCGTGAAAATATCTAAAATGTCCCCGATAACTCCCCAACTGTTAGTGGCCTTGTCATTCTTGACATCTCTGGGCTGAATTTCATTAGGTGAGAGTCATTTTTAATATATATGTATCTTAGTGGAAGTACGGTAATGGGTTGTACTTTCTCAAATTCTTCGAGATGCATGCACAACATAGTTAAAACCACATCGTTCTCCACCTGGTATGTCACACACCCAATTTATTTTTTCTTACAACAATATTGTAGTTCTCACTAAGTAAAGTGTAATACTCTTATATTTTTTACCACACAAGCTGTTTCATTGATAAGAAGTCACTCAATAGCAAGCTTGTTTCATTGATAAGAAGTCACTCAATAGCAAGCTTTTTGCAATTTTATATTTTATAGTTGTAATAGTTTCCATATGCATAATTGCTAATCCTCCTTATCCTATGTTATAAACCTTATAGTATAACTTCTAGTCCCATAATGTAATCCTTATAGTATAACTATTAATCCCATGTTACAAATCTTATGGTACAACTTCTATGTGTTGAAAAAACGTTGCTTATTATTCCAAGGAAAGGATTGTTAAGGTTAGGGTTCTTATTTATTATAAGACCCTTGTCACGACCTTGTTTACCTATAGTCTAAGATGGCGGACCTTTCACTTATTGCTAAGGGTAAAGCAACGTAGATGGGGGATTACTTTTATTATGGTTTTTATGTAAGTTTATTAAAATAGTTTGCCCTCACAGGTCAATCATAAAGTAGGTTGGATGGTTAAACATGCGTTTGCAAAATAATCAAGTTGTGATCATGTCTAGATTGGTCAGTGTTAATGATGTTTTGACAGTTGATTAATGAGTAGTTGGTCGTTTTTAAGACAAGTATTAACAAACTTTGTTTCACTTTAAAACACATGTATGTAGCCTCTTCCTTCATTGTTTTTGTAATGTACCAATGCAATATGATGGTTTCTTCTAGTTTTGAGTTAGGAATATTCTAGGGTTTCGTCTCTTTATTCTTCAATTTCTTCCGTTGTGGCTTTAGTATTGAGTGTTGTTTCCTTATGCTCAAACCTTAGCACAGTTAGTTTTTCATTTTAGTTTTTGACTCTGGTTTCATTCAACATTTTGAGAGCATGGGCATAACCAGGTTAATGTTTTTTCGTCCCTTTCTCCTTTAATGAAGTCGTGATTACTGTTACAGAGTTTCCATTACTGTAACTTGCCAATGGAGTTTATTTGTTGTCCTCTGTTGAAAGTTTACACCTCCTGTGTTGTTAGGTCCTGTGCGTAATTCACATAATTCTTATATCCTGTTTAAATACTCAATCGTAGACATTTTCCCTATTCATGAATTGTCCCTTATTTTTGTTTTGAAAACTTTACAAATTATTCCAGGTAATGGTCAGAATCGATTATGTATTCGAGCATGCTCATTTTATTTGTATAATTTATTATTGTAAGATGAAAATTTTGGATACTTCGAGCTAATGATGGGCCCTTGTTGTGGACGATGGTACCCATTAGAATGACATTGGTTTTGAATGGTCAAATTGTTTTTCTACATAAGTTTCCTTACAGGGTTTCGATCTATTCCAGTGACAATTTCATATCCTAACCCTTCTGTAATTCTTTAGAAAAGTTTTGTTTCCTTTCTGTAATACATTTTACATCATGCAAGTGTACTAAGCCATATTAGAAATGTTTCTTCAGATAATAATCAATCTGAATGCCACTGTAAGTATTTTTAGTTAAAGTTCGTTTATATTGTGTCAATTTGTCTTAACCACATTACATACCAATCACTGTGTTTATAATTGTTGTTGATATGGGTTAGTTATGGCTTCTATACCAAGGCGTTCACCCTCAAGAGGTATTTTGGATTCTAATCCATACCCTAGTTGTGGTTAAGGGACTTCATACCACTTTATAATATTTTTCGATGTAATTAGTGGTTACCTACCGTAGTTTTGCCCACCACGCCCTTGGTCTACTAATGAGAGAATAAATGTAATATGATCCTTTGTTCTGTATTTTCGATTGCAATTGTCCTACGAGAGTTGGTTGTATAAGAAAGTTTTGTTGGTTGGTTTGAAAATTAAACTATAAACTGGGTTGTTAACCATCGTAGATGCTTATTTCTTTTTAAAAGGGGGTTTATCCCCATTGAGTTAATAGAGTCGATTCTTGGTAAAACTCAATTATAGATATGTTTATAATTTATTAATAGAATTTCCTTGGTTCTTAGTTTGTTGTCATGAATGGTTCCAACAACTACTTGCAACGCTTTCTTGACCTTACCTTGTTTCATTCTTGTTTAAATTTGCTACGTAACCTAGAAGGCCGATTTTATAAACTTTGATATTATGTATTCAACCTTTACTACCTCGTTGTTTTATTCGATAAACTTAACTTTCTGTATATAGTATATTTCCTCCACAGTAGTAGCCTTATCGTTTTAGAATCTGACCTTGTTGGTTATAATTCAATTTATATAGAGTATTCTTCCGTACTTAAACTTTGGTAATTATATGGCCATACTTCTGGAATTCTAATCCAAATATTGATATACTCTTTGATACTTGATACTTAATATGAAAATCGCATAACATAAATGAAAGAAGAGAAATCATCTAATCTGTAATTAAATTGCAACTTTAATGACATAGATTATACATAAATTAAAACTTGAATAATAGTTAAACTAACGAGAATAAAGGTTGAAAATGGAACAAAATCATTTAACTGATTTTAGGGAAAACACACGTTAAGTGGGTCGTTTCTCCCGGACATCGATTAGAGCTGCCACATATTCCCTCTCTGTCACCCCCGAGTTGAACCCAGATCGAAGAAAATAACCAAGTGACTTGTTGCAGATTGTAGGGCTACAAGCTTTACTTGATTATTCCCGTGTCATGTGATTTTTCCATATTTTACATTTGTTTCATAATGGCGTCCCATCCTCTTTGTTTCCTCTTCTATTACAATATTTTCCTAGGTCTTTCACACATGTATGATCCTCCTTCTCATTGAACACCTGTCAATTTGATTTTTATGCATGTTTCTTTGGATTCTCTAGAATAGTGAGATTTTTGTCACTTAGTTGATTTATGTCTACAAGTCTTCACCACTTGTCCCCTTTTTGTTGTCACTTGGTAGTTTCTCTTTTGGATCAACAAAATCTCTCTTCTAATAGTCCCACTTAATGTGTGCTTCCTATTTTAGTCTTGTTTTATTAATAAAACAATAAGTATTTGAGTTATATCATAAGGATCCATAATGTGTTGATAAACAACAAAAAAATAATAATAAGTTTTAATTTCAAAACATCAAGGTGTCACATCCACCACCCCTTATGGGACTAAGGTGCTTCCACTACACCTTTACATGTTTGATCGCTCGATTCCAGAGTGTAAGCTCCCTCCTATCGATAATAATAATAAAAGAATAAGTATTTGAGTTAGATCATAAGGATCCATAATGTGTTGATAAACAATAAAAAAAATAATAATACATTTTAATTTCAAAACTTTAGGGTATCACATCCACTACCCCTTAAAACTTAACATCGTCCTCAGTGTTATCTAATCTTGGTTAGGATCGTTCTGGTAAAGAAATGGATATGCTTTCCGGATATGATCCTCCATTTCCAATGTAGCCTCGTTGGGACTAAGGTGCCTCCACTGCACCTTTACATGTTTGATGGCGTGATTCCAGTGTGTAAGCTACCTCCTATAGATAATACGATCCTTTTCTACTGGGAACTCTCCCTTGAGTTCCACTTGTATCATATTCCAATCCAAAACATGAGTAGGATCATGTATATAGTTTTTTAATAATGAAACATGGAATACGTCATGTACTTTTATTATAGCTGGAAGTGCAAGTTGATAGGCTACATGTCCTATTTGTGCGATCACTTCGAAGGGGCCACAATATCTAGGAGCGAAATTAGTATACCTCCCCAGTCTTAAAGAACTATTTTTAGGATTTACCCTTATATACACATGGTCTTCAATATTGAACTCTCTTGGGGTTCTTTTGGAGTCTGTATAGCTCTTTTGCATGTCCTGAGCTACTTTAAAATTATTTTGTACCTGTTTCACTGTTAGTTCCATTTCCTTTAACATTCCAGGTCCTATTATTAATTTTTTGACAGGATTACTCCTCGAAATAGGGGTGTTACATTTTCTTCCATAAACAATTTCAAAAGGACTAAGTTTAGTTGAAGCCTTGTAATGATTATTATATGTGAATTCAACCAAATGTAGATATTCTTCCCATTTGTTCGGTCTATTCATAACATACATTCTAATAATATATTCTAATATTTGATTAGTTATTTCAGTCAAGCCATCCTTCTGAGGATGATAAGCAGTGTTGAAATTTAATTATGTATCTAAGCCTTTAAATAGATCTTTCCAAAAGTTTCCTGTGAATTTCGTATCTTTGTCTCATATTACAGTTTTAGGAATTCCATGTAGTCAAAAGATTTACTTTGTAAATATATCTTCTATGTTAATGGATTTATAGGTTTATTTAACTCGTATAAAGTGTGCTTCTTTGCTTAATTTCTCAACAAAACCCATTATTGAATCATTTTGTTTATTGCTTTTAGGTAACCCTATTATAAAATCCATACTTATGATTTCTCATTTCAATTTAGGAACATGTAGGGGTTGTAATAGTCTGCTTGGATGCCTATGTTCGACTTTAAATTGTTGACATTGTATGCACTTATCTAAATATTCAACAATTTCTCCTTTCATATTAGGCCAATAAAATTTCTTTCTTAGCATAGTAATTATTTTCTGATAGCGACGATGCCCAGAGTATGGATTTTTATGTAATTCATTCAGTATTATTAATTTAATTTCTTCTTCTTAAGGGATGTACATTCTATTCTTATACATCAACAACCCATTTTTAGAAAGTCTTAAGTCTGATTTTTCAATTTCATCTTGATTTTCTACAAATTTTGATTTAATATTTTCATATTCTATATCTTTTTTAGCCTCAATATTGATTTTTTTGACTAAATCAGTTTCATAGTTACTTATCATAATTGTATAAATCAAATTTGCATGCCTTCTCAAGACATCAACTACCTTATTTTCTTTTACCTTGATATGTCTTATTTCAAAATCGTACTCACTTAAGAAGGCTAACCATCTTGTTTGTTGAGCGTTGAGATTTTATTTATCAAATAGGTACTTTTAAGCAATATTGTCAGACATCCATAGGAATTTGTGTCCTATTAAATAGTGTCACCACATCTTTACTGCGTGTATTATCACAACTAATTCAGAATCATGTGTTACATGATGTCTTTCGTTTTCCTTAAGCTTCCTAGATTCATAAGCAATTACATGATTATCCTACATTAATACTCATCCCAGCCCTTCAATGCATTCATTTGTGCATACAATGAAGTATTTATATGGATATGTTATTTTTAGTATAGGAGTTGTTGTTAGGAGATGTTTTAGTTTTTCAAAACTTTCTTGGCATTTTTCAGACCATATAAATTTCATTCCTTTATTTTGTAGGGATGTTATAGGATGAACAATCTTTGATAACTCGTCAATAAACTTCAGGTAATAGCCTGTTATACCCATAAATGATCGTATGTATGAAACATATTTTGGAATTGGCCAATCCATAATGGATTTTATTTTCTCAGGGTCAACAACTATTCCCTCTTTAGAAACTACATGTCCTAAATATTGAATCTTATCTTTATAAAAATCAAATTTACTAAGTTTAGCATATAGCTTTTTCTCTCTCATATCTGTAAAACAATTATTAAGCGTTTTTCATGTTCATGTTCATTCTTTGAATAGATTAATATGTAATCGATAAATACAATTACAAATTTATCTAACTATTTACTTGCGATACTATTCATTAGACACATGAATGAGGCTACGGAATTTGTTAACCCAAAGGGTATGACTGCAAACTCGTAATTTCCATATCTCATCCTAAATGTTGTTTTGTATATATCTCTGTATTAAATTATTACTTGATGATATCCTACTTGCAAATCAATTTTCGAAAAGACCGTTTCCTTACGTACTTGATCGAACACATCATCGATCTAGGGTAAAGGATATCTATTTTTAATTGTCATTTTATTAAGTTCTCGATAATCTATACATAATTGTAAGGCTCCATCTTTCTTTATGAAAAATAGTATCGGTTCTCCCTAAGGATATATACTTGGTCGAATGTACCTTTTTTTCTAATAATTCGTGAAGTTGATATTTTATTTCATTAAGCTCGAAGATATTCATTCGATATGGATCTTTTGAAACTGGCACTGCTTCGGGTAGTAAGTCTATAGAGAAATCTATCTCTCTCTTAGCAGGTGAACCAAGAATCTCTTGGAATACGTCTCGAAATTATTCCAATATAGGGAAATTTTCTATGTCAATCTTACTTTATTCTTTTTCATTATCAATTACATGTGTTGCAAATAATTTTCATCCACTACGAACACATCTTTTAAAATGAAAGGATGAAATCTTCCTAATACTAATGGTTCTTGGAATCCCTTTAATGTCAATAATGTTACCATTTTCATCCATGTAAGTAAATGTTTTGTCATTACAATTTAATATTATCTTATATTTTTCTAGTCAGTTCATCCCAATTAATACATCATATGATCCTAGTTGCAAAAAATTCAAATCTGTTTGATTGTTAAAGCCATTCATATTAATTTCAGAACCTTTATCAAGATTTCTAACTTTCCTTTTTGTTCTTGTAGCAAGTTGTACTAACCATGATTTTTCAAATATTTCTTTTCATGGTTTAAAAATTTCTACTATATTATGTGAAACATAGCTTAAAATAGCACCTAGATCAATCAAAATGGAAATTGGTTGATTATTCAACATACCTTCTACTTCCACCATTGAAGCTAATGATGATCTGCTTTTCTATTTTCCAAGGCTACACTAATCTTTGGGGTGCTCCTCGTTATTTCATCAACTATTTTTTTTTCTCGAACTGTATGTATATTGTTGTTGTTTTTCTTCATGTGAGGATAATCCTTGAAATATTGTGGTTCGCCACCCTCCCAATATTTTACCAGTTTCTTTTGGGCAGTTTCTTTGTTATAAAAATTTTGTTGGTTTTGCGTTTATATTTTCAGGCAGGTTATAAGCCTTATTATTTCTATATTTGTTTCCCTGAAACCCTTTAGCAATGTTCTTATTGAAAAAATTTCCTTCTTTTATTTGTGGATCAAATTTTTCAACTTTCTTTCCCTTCCAATGTTTAGCATTTTCATTTTTGGTTTTATATTGTTCGAAACACAGTTTAGCCTTACACATAGCTACCTTTGAAGTCTTAGGATTGTCAAATTAAATCATATTTTTATATGATGGAAGTAAAGAATTCAAGAAGCATTGTACCTTTGCTTTTTCATCCACAATATATGGTACACAATGCAATAAGCATAGAAATTTGTTGTAAAAATATTTCATGGTTAAATTTTCCTATTTCAGTTCATAAAATTCTTTATTCTTTCCTTCATAATGTTGTTCTGATAGATATTGTTTCTTAAAATATCTTTTAAAATTCTTCCAAGTGATTTTATGTTCTTTAATGTTATTTACTCTCTTTATATATTGCCACCAAATATCCGCCTTCTCAGTTAGATTGTAGATGGTCATTATTGCTTTAAGTTCACTTGAATAATTATATATTTGAAATTATTTTTGCATCCCAGAAAGTCATGTTTCCGCCTCTTCTCCAGTCTCAATCTCACCATTAAAGATTCAAGCTTTTATTTTTTTTAAATTCTTCCATAATTTCTTCATGATGCTTATGCTTATTTTTAGTTCATTATTTCTTATTAGTACTTTCCTCACTTGAAGTTTCAGTTTTTTTCTCACTATTTTCAGTTTCGTTAAAAAAATATTATGTCGTTGATTCAATATGTTCAAATTTCCTATCCTTCTTCTTGTGCAGATTAGTTTTAGAATCACTAGAAAATTGACCTTTAGTCTTGTGAGAGTTTTGATTACACCGTTTTTCTAACAGTATTGCATTAAGTTCTTCTTGTGTCTCTAGAATTCGCTCATTATATGCCTTAACAGTTTGTAATTCTTCCCTTAAACCCTGTACATTCTAAATTAATTCAAATTGTTTGTTATCCCTACTTTCATTCAAATTAACCCATATATTCCCCTCACTAATATTTCCTTGTTTGGAAATTTTTGGTACATTTTGATGTGAGCCTTCTTCACGTAGAATAGGTACTTCTTTCATCTTTTATGCTATCAAAATTTTCTTCTCAGTGGTAAGAATAAAATATAACAACATAAAATTAGTTTCATTGGTTGAGCCCATAAGGCCAATTGCGGTTTCTAAATCTCTGATACCATTATGTCACACACCCCAATTTTTTTTCTTACAACAATATTGTAGTTCTAACTAAGTAAAGTGTAATACTCTTATATTTTTTACCATATAAGTCTCAGTAATAAGAAGTCACTTAATAGAAGGATTTTTGAAATTTTACTTTTTATAGCTGCAACAGTTTCCATATGCATAATTAGTAATCCTACTTGTCCCATGTTATAAACGTTATGGTATAACTTCTAGGCCCATGTTGTAATCCTTATTGTATAACTACCAATCCCATGTTACAAATCTTATCGTATAACTTCTATGTGTTGAAAAACCCTTGCTTATTATTCCAACGAAAGGATTGTTAAGGTTATGGTTCTTATTTATTATAATACCCTTGTCGCGATCTAGTTTACCTATAGTCTAAGTTGGAGGACTTGTCACTTGTTGCTAAAGGGTAGAGCCACGTCGATGGGGGGATTACTTCTATTATGGTTTGTATGTAAGTTTATTAAAATGGTTTCCCCCGACTGATCAATCATAATGTAGGTTGGATGGTTAAACATGCATTTGTAAAATAATCATGTCATGATCATGTCTCGACTGGTCATCGTTAAATATGTTTTGACATTTGATTAATGATTAGTTGGTGGTTGTTAAGACAAGGATTACCATACTTTGTCTCCATTTAAAGCACATGTACGTAGCATCTCATGGAAACCCTTATGTATGCCATGTATAACCTTCTTGGAATGTGAGATAGGTGAGTAATGTCATGACCAATTCATAGTTTCTGGTCACTCCTTCACTGTTTTGGTAATCTACCAATGTGAGATAAGGTTTTCTTCTAGTTTTGAGTTAGGAAGATTCTAGGGTTTCATCTCTTTGTTCTTGAGCTTCTTCGGTTGTTGCTTCAAGATTGAGTGGTTCTCCCGATGTTAAACTATGTGCACAGTTTGTTTTCATTTTAGGTTTTTCCTCTCGATTCATTCAAGATTTTTGGGAGCCTCGGTATAACTAGTTTAGTGTTTTCTAGTCCCTTTCTCATTTAATGAAGTAGTGATTATTGTTACAGAGTTTCCATTATTGTAACTTTTCAATGGGCTTTATTTGTTGTCCTTTGTTGAAGGTTTATACCTCCTGTGTTATTAGGTCATGTTCGCAATTCACATAGTTCTTATATTCTGTTTAAATGGTTAGTCACAGAAGTTGTCCATGTTCATGACTTTTCCCTGATTTTTTTATTTCAAAAACTTTACAGAGCATTCTAGGTAATGGTCACAATCCATTATGTATTCGAGCATTCTCATTTTATTTGTATAATTTCTTCTAGTAAGATGGTCATTTTGGATACTTCAAGCTAATGATGGGCCCTTGTTGTGGACGAGGGTACCCATTAGAATGAGACATTTGTTCTGGCTGGTCGAATCATTCTTCTACATGAGTTTCATTACAGGGTTTTGAGCTACTCTAGGTAAAATTTCATATCCTAACCCTTCTGTAATTCTTTAGAAAATTTTCATTTCCTTTGTGTAATACATTGTGTGTCGTCCATGTGTAATCAATCATATTAGTAAGGTTTCTCTAGATAATACTCAATCCAAATGTCCCTATGACTATTTTTACTTAAATGCCATTTATATTTTGTCAATTTGTCTTACCTAGCTGCCATAATAATTACAGTGTTTATAATTGTTTTTGTCAGGGGTTAACTATGGATTCTACTTGAGGGCATTCACCCTAGAGAGGTATTTTGGTTTCTAATATAGACCCTAGTTCTGGTTAAGGGAATTGATACCAGTGTCTAAGATTGTTTTGATGTAATTAGTGGTTATCTATTGTAGTTAGGTCAACCACGTCCTTGGTATACTAATCAAAGAAGAAATGTAATATGATCTTTTCTTATGTATTTTCGATTGCAATTGTCCTACAAGAGTTGGTTGTATAAGAAGTTTCTATTGTTTGGTTTGAAAATTAAACTATAAATTGTGTTGTTAACCATAGTAGATGCTTATTTTATTTTCAAAGGGGTTTTACCCTCGTTGAGTTAACAGAGTCGATTCTTGGTAAAACTCAATTATATCTCTGTTTATAATTTATTAATGAAATTTCCTTGGTTCTTAGTTTCTTGTCATTAATGGTTCCAAGAACTACCTTCAATACTTTCACGACCTTATTTTTTTTCATTATTGTTTAAAATTGTTAGTGAACCTAGAAGGTCGATTTTATAGAATCTGATATTATGTATTCAACCTTTCCTACCTCTTGTTTTACTCGATAATCTTAACTTTCTGTATATGCTAGATTTCCTCCACAATAGTAGTGCTATCATTTTAGAATCTGACCTTGTTGGTTATAATTCAATGTATATAGAGTATTCTTCAATACTTGTACTCTAGTAATTATATGGCCTTACTTCAAACATTCTAATCGAGATATTGATATATTCATTGATACCTTATACATAATATGAAAATCGCATAAAAGAAATGAAATAAGAGAAATAATCTAATCTATAATTAAATTGCAACTTAAAAACAACATATATTATCTATAAATTGCAACTTTAACAACAATTAAACTAACCAGAATAGAGGTTGCACATGGAAGGAAAATGTGTAACTAAGATTTATTTTCAGGGAAACACACGTTAAGCAGGTTGTTCCTCCAAACCATAGATCAAAGATGCCACATACGCCCACTCTCTCACCCCCGAGCTGAATTCAAATCCAAGAACTTAACCAAGTGACTTGCTTCAAATTGTAGGGTTACAAGTTTTATTTGAGTATTCATGTGTCATTCGATTTTTCCAGATTTTACATCTACTTCAGAATGATGTCCCATCCTCTTTGTTTTATTTTATTTTATAATAGTTTCCTAGGTCTTTGACACATGTATGAGCCTCCTTATCATTGACCACCTATGAATTTAATTTTTACACATGTTTCTTTGGATTCCCTAGAATCCTAAGATTTGTCTCACTTAGTTGAGTTATCGCAAAAGAACTTCACCACTTGTCGCCTTTGTGCTGTCACTTGGTAGTTTCTCTTTTCGATCAAAAAAATCTCTCTTCTGAGAGTCCCACTTAATGTGCGATTCCTCTTTTAGTCCTCTTTTATTAATAAAACAATAAGTATTTGAGGTAGATCATAAGGATCCATAATGTGTTGATAAACAATTAAAAAATAATAATAAGTTTTAATTTCAAAACTTTGGGGTATCGCATGGTAACACATGTGGTAATTTAAATTGAAGTCGCATTGATCTTCATCTAGTAGCACTCCACAACTCTCCACTTGGTAACACATGCATTAATTGAATGTCGGCCAAACATGGCATCAGACCATGCCACGGTTAACCTCCCATAAAAATGAATGCCTACCCCCAATATGATAAGTGCAATACATGGCGATGAGGTTGAGGTAGTGCCTATTAATCACCCAAACATGACAGTAAAAACGTTTCATACATATTAATCCAAGCTAATCATATAAACATGGAAATCAATAACATGAGTAAGTAAATGTGAAAAAGTAAATAGGTTAATGAATGCATTCATAAATGCAAAGAAGTTATGTACACTAAATCTCATTCATTGATTTCAAAGGACAACAAATAATTGTCCAACATCCTCAATTTCTATCCATAAGATTATAATTTATAATTAAAAGTTTATAAAATGTGTATATTTCCAGTAGGTGTACTCCTATCGGCATAACTATCGACATAATTAAAACTCTCATTTATTCTTGGTAAATTGGGCCACCAAGAAAGGCACCCCCTTCCTTCGCCACACCACACATGAGATTTTAGCATGTAGTTAGTTATTTACATTGTAATATACCCTTTCTAGTTTTGGTTGAATAAGGAATTGGTGAATAAATGCTAGTATGTTATTTGCACCATCTAGTCGAAATGTAAACAAACCTCGCTAGTCTAAGTAAGTGGGGTGCTTCAGCAAAAAAAGTTAGTATGTCAGTATTGTCAATCGATTACTTAGTAAACAACCCTCGCTAGCCTCGTGAGCTAGGTTCTTTTGAAATAAAATAAACAACTCCTTTTTGTAACTACAATTACTGCAGAGGAAAAAATCGTCATGCATATAGTATTAAGAGGGAGAATCTATCCTCTGAATGAAATTATGGTTATTTTTCGTTGCTATTATGTTTCTTCATATTATTGCTAAGTTTTTATCTCCTTTATTTATGTTGTTGCATTGTTCAGTACGTCCCATAGTTTATAGTGCACATTGCTGATCTGAGTTGTAGATCAATTGTCATCAGACCGTTCGATCTTAGAAAACTTTTGTGCGTAATAATGAAGTAGAAGGATGGGCCATCCATTTTTTGTTTCTCGAAATCAAATTCTACAATCAATGCTCTGTTCAGAGCTTCCAGTGTATCATTCTCTGAGGAATACAGTGTGCCCTTCTCAAGGCTTACAGTCCACCCTTATCCAATCTCTCCAACATCTCAGTGCATTAGATCCCCATAACATATCAATGCGCCATACTCAACATCTTTTTGAGTGTCTTTCTTGTAGCGCTCAAAATCATCTCTGGTGGATTAAAATCATGTCGTGTGTAGAGAACCATCGATGGAAGAGAAACTCCATCATTTATACACCAGTTAAAGAGTTAGTGCTAGATATTCATGAGTTATTTCTCTTGCAGAAGTGAATAACTATACTATGTATGCAAGTCAACACCCATTTCCATTTGCCCAAATTTGAAGGGGAAATGAATGGAGAGATTGTCTATTCCTGGATTTGCAGTCTCTCCACCTATTTCAAGACTTCTCTCGATATGGATGATATGACTAACTTGTAGATATCCATCTTGCAACTAGAAGGCATCACATAAGTCGGTTGGGACATGTAATTGGAAATATATGAATTGTTCAATGATCTCAGTGACACTGCAACGATGACTACTGCACACATCACATATTTAGATAGGTTTTTCCATGCCTTGTGAGAGTGCTTCTATCCAACCAAATATCTCAAGAACTTGCTCTCCAAATTATTGTAGCTTCGAAAATCCTCCAATCAGTCCTTCCATAGCTACATCAACTTCTTCTGCAAATTGTGCATCTAACTACACATCGATGATTCAAAAGAGGTATTAATTATAAATTTCAATTATGGTTTATTTATTCATTTCCATAGAGCCTTTGTTGTGGAATGTATGATGGTTACTAGCATCCAAGCTCCTCAACTCCATTCTGGCCCGACCAATACCAGTGATTCTCAATCTCCCTATCAACCACCTTCCCCCTCAACTTCCAAAAATGCACCTTGGTGCAATTTTCATAAGACTAACTCTCAGGCCTCTCTTGATTTTCGATCCATTAAAAATTTATGCACCAATAAGACTTTAGTTCTAGAAGTTGCTCAACCAAAGACCCTGGACTAGAAAAAAATTGTATCTCTTGGTAACCCCACTGAAGCTAACCCCTCTCTCATCTCGATGACCTCCCTGGAACCAGTCATCCCTAATGTGAAACTATTCACATATAACTATCAAATTAAGTGTGAACTGGACACCCTCATACTGGACAATGGCAACCAAAAGAATCTAGTGTCCCAAAATTTAGTCCAACGATTGCAACTCCCTACCACTCCACATATGGATTTGTATCAACTCGACTAGGTATAGAATGGAGACCCTCGTATTAATTCCACTTGGTGTTGTTCCATAACCTTTCCTATTGTCCCTTTCCATGATATGGTGGTTTGCGATGTTCCACCCTTATATTGTACATATTTTCTTCTGGGACTTCCTTACCAACATGACCACCAAATTATGTATCATTTGAAGTCTCATTGGTACCACCTACAACATGAAGGGTGTACCTATGTTGTTACCTTTGCTACATTCAAATCCACCCTACCCCTTATCTATAAAGAAACAATCAACAAAGTCAGTCTCCACAAATACATGTCACTCTGTTTAGTACACAATATTAAACCCGATAACCGCACCAACCTGATACCCCTCATCCTACACCATAGAATAGATGATTGATATTATTTTGGGTCCCTCTTTTCCTGTTGCCCCATCCTATCATCTTTCTCACAAAGAGGTGGTGAATATCAAACGTCAAATCGATGACCTGCTGGAACTAGGCCATATTCAACCTTCTACATCTCCTTTTGCTTCCCCAACCTTTATTATTCCCAAAAAGGATACCTCTAAATAGCATTTGGTTGCATATTACAATTCTCTTAATAAATCCATTGTCAAAAACTGATATCCCTTATCCCAGATTGAGGATTTGATGGACCACTTACAAGGGGCCTCATTCTTAAAAAAATATGGATTTGACAGATGGATATCATTGAGTCTGCATGAAGACAACCGACACTTCGAAAACACCATTTAAAACCATTTTTTTTCTTTTTAAGTGGTTGGTCATGCCCTTAGGGATGAATAATGCACTAGCCACGTTCATGTGCTTAATTAATGACATCTTTCAAAAATATTTGGGTAAGTTTGTTGTTATTTATCTGGATGATATATTGGTTTTCAATAGGTCATGGGAAAAACATCTTCAACATGTACGTATTATGGTTTATTTTATTTGGACACATCAACTATAGGTCAAGGAAAAAAAGTCCTATTTTGGACAATCTTCTATCGAATATTTAGGCTTTATGTTAGAGAGAACATGGGTGCACCCAGATCCCTCTCAGGTGCAGGTATTAGCACAATGGCCAGCTCCATCAACTACACATGAGCTTAAGAGATTCATGGGCGACATCAACTTATACAAAACCATTGTCTCTCACTTTTCACATATGGCTGGCCCTTTACATTAGATGGTGAATCAAGCCAAATTCCAATGGAATGCAAAATCCTAGCGACACCTTTACCTCCTAAAGACAACGTTATGCTTTTCCCCAATTCTAAGTTTTCTAGATTTGGAACATCCCTTCGCGATTGGGACAAATGCCTCTTAATTTTCCATTAGGGATGTACTTAAACAGGGAGGTCACCTGGTGGCCTACCAGTGAGAGATGATTTCTGAGGCCAAAGTCAATTACAGTACACATGACAAGGAATTCTATACCTTAGTACACACATTAAAGTATTGTCGCCACTATATTTTGGAAAAAGAGGAAATATTGTGTACGGATCATCATCCTCTCATATTCCCTAATTTGCAGAGTAAAATACATGAACACTGCCATCTGATGTGGGAATCATACCTTCAGTAGATCCATCTCATCATTATGTACAAGAAATGTCTCTCTAACAAAATGGATTGTTCTATCTGATGTGGGAAGCATATCTTCAACAGTTCCATCTCATCATTAAGTACAAGAAAGGGGTCTCTAACAAAATGGTTGATTAGGAAAACCAGCCACAAAGGTGATGCACATTTTACAAGTGCATTATGTAGTGTATGACACCTGGAAGGAACAATATGCTTAGGCTCTAGGAAGCACTACAACAACTAACAATCAACAATCAAACACCCTTCCTTGATTACACAATCTGTGATGGTTAGATATATAAGTTGAACCAGTTGTGTTTATTGTAGTCTGAGGATCGTGTTATTCTAATCAATGAGGAACATGATTTTGGTAAAAAAGATATTATTCTCAACCTCCAACACCTCTTCTATTGGCCTAAGATTTCTAATCAAGTGGCTAAATTCATTCATG
This sequence comes from Picea glauca, assembly GCA_000966675.3. Lineage (NCBI taxonomy): Eukaryota > Viridiplantae > Streptophyta > Pinopsida > Pinales > Pinaceae > Picea > Picea glauca. Next base: position 67,173 of record JZKD02S1612357.1, on the reverse strand, counting down.
CCTACTCACTCTGCTCAGAAAGTAAGTCATCTAATCGTAAGCATAGTATGTATCAACCTTTACCATTACCATCTTGTCCATGAAAATTTATTTCCATGTATTTTTTGAGTGGTCTACCTACCACGCTCCATAAACATGATTCTGTTTGGGTTGTAGTCTGTGATTTTTCTATTATCGCGCTCTTTCTTCCCTGTCATAAAACTACTTCTACCGCTTAGACCATTGATCTCTTCTTCCGACATATTTGGCCCCACTTTGGACTATCGAAGAACATCATTTATGATAGATACCCTTCATTCTTCAACACCTTCTGGCCCACCCTTTTGTCATTGTTGGGTTCTCATATTCATTTTTCTACTTCTTTTCACGCCCACACCGATGAAAAAAACAGAGGTTGTCAACCTACACTGGTACACTCCCTTCACAACTATTTTGTGAAGAAAAAACAATGGGATTCTTATTTGAACATTATTTGACACAACTACAACTGGACCACACACTCCTCCATAGGTTTCTCATCATTTGAGGGTTTTCTTAGATTTCAGACCCTTGTGCCCGTTGAGATGCCCATTACTATTTCTCATGCTGGCTCTGCACATCACAAACAAGAACAACAAACAATATAATGTATTATTTAGCAATTTACTCAATGCCAAACTTAGGTTGTAGTTTCTTTGAAAGAATCCCAAGAATATGCAAAACTGTTGGAAACATGCCAATGGATTTCCCATGCAGTCACATGCACATGCATGCATCTATATTAAGATGTTTAGAGTGTGTGAGCAAGACAAAATATTGTGGAGTATAGTGTGTTAGTGAGGAGAGGATGTTTTTATTCCTATGATGGCTATTGTAATTCTCCCTTGAATAATAAAAATATCGACTATCATTGCCCTGTGGTTTTTTCTTGTATTGGGTTTCCACATAAATCACGGTGTCAATTGCGTGATTGCTGCTTGTCTCACTTGTTTTCAGTTTTATGCTATGTTTATGCTCGGTTTATATTCCTTTTCCTAACAAGTGGTATTAGAGTGCAGAGTTGAAGAATCTAAGAGACAAGGAAAAAGACTTGTTCAACATCAAATATGTAGAAGAAATCGAAGATCGACTACCAGATCAAAGCTAAAGAAACCGTAAGATAGAGGACAAGTGCATTATGCTCGAGTGGACAAAAGAAAAACAGGATCGAGGTTGTTGAGGATGCAATATTGGATGGCTTATTGTTGATAAACACATGGATTTTTTTATCTTAACGCATGCAACAGGTGCAATAACTTGAAATTGTCGGGATTGTTTCTCTTTACGTGTGTAAGAGGAGTGAAAGTTGGTTTTCATTGCTACACAACAATGAGGGTGCAATATCCATGAAAGGTTATTGATATGAACTCGTATGCTGTTAATAAATATTGGTGAAAACATAATTTTTTAAAATTAATTTCTTAAAAGTGCGCCTATTATTGTATATGAAGTTGTATACTTTGACAAGCCCACCCATTTTTTCAAAAAGAGTTCTAAGTTTGAGGTGGAGAAATTCAACGGAAAAAATAACTTTGATTTATGGAACCTCGAGATGCAACAAGGCAACAACAAGAGAGGTGATGGTTGAGTCATCGTGAAAGAAAAAAAATTGTATTTACTTTGGAGTTGTAAAATTATCGATTGCATGTAAATAGGCATATGTCTACAAGATCTGGATAGGAATGCGTACCCCTGGCTTATCAGGTCACCTATGAAAATTTTATACATAAATTTAGATAGATTGAATATGTGGGGGGGCATGTATGTTGGGTTAACCTTCACTCGGTGAAAGAGTTAATGAGTTAAATCTAGTTTTTTATGTCAAAGCAGGTGATTTTTCGGGTCCATTGTTTTTGGTTATCCCATGGTATTGTATTCATGGATTGCATGTAATGAAGCCTATAAAAGGCTTGGTGAACTCCATTGTAAATGTGCCTAGAGTTACGTGGTGAAGGCTTACTTGGTCGACTTGGCTAGAATTGGTCAAGGGAATGTTCGTGTTAAGGTGGAACACTAAGACTCCAATGTAAAGTCCAAGGAGGTGAGTGACAAAGGTTCACTTGGGTTGAGTTGGTTTGGCTGGATTTGGTCAAAGTTGTTTGAATGCAAAGTTCGAAGTGGAGCAGTGTGTCCAAGTTATAAAGGTGGGTATGTAGAAAGGTTGATGTGTTGGTAGGTCTATCAAGTGTTTGATAATATATGATGAAGGTAAGTTCCTATCCATGGAACTTAGAAAGTATTGCATGGAAGCTGGGATCGAATAGGCATGTTCAGTAATGACAAGTTGTAGCAATAGTTGTGGACAAAAGTGGCTGTGCTATCTGGTAACTCGGTCACCATCGCTTGCAAAAGACGAGAAGATTCAGAAAGAGGTATGAACAGGTCATATTGTAATTACTGAAATGCGAAATTATTTGGTTGTGATGCTTATGTTTTGTATCGACACTCTATGTAGGACCGAGATCAAATAGGTAGATCTTTGATATGGTGATGATGTGAAGGGGTGCAGTTTGTGGGATCCTACTACACACAAAATCATCATGGAGAGAGATGCACTATTTGATGATTCTCCTTTTATAAAATCAAACATAGTAAAAGATGAAAGGTTCAAAGCATGACTGGTAGTAGAAGGGTATTTGGAAGGTATTGGTTCCATGAAAGTTTTTCACTAGTTGTTAAAAGCTTGTTTCTATTCATGTTGTGTTGGCACTAGTTGTGATAGTACAACTAGATGTTAAAATTGTTTTACATGGAGTTTTTTGGATAAGAAGATGTACATGGAACAACCAAAACAGTTAGTTTAGAATCACTACAGAAGATTTGTTTGCAAACTTAAGAATCATTGTATGGCCTAAAGCCTACTAGGAGAATGGTACAAGATGTTTGATTCCTTCATGGTGAGCCAAATTTTACAAAATCTGATTATAACCATTGTGCTTATGGTATATTCATTATCTTGGTGTTATATGTTATGCTTGTTGCAAGCACAAGCATGGTTGAGGTCAATAGATTGGCTGACTTGGTTAGGACATTTGTTAAGAAGGATATGAGAGTAGCGAAATAAATCTTGGGCATGGAAATACAGAGAGACAAGAAGGATGGTAAGCTGGGTTATCACGATAGAAGTATGTGGTGAAGATACTCAAGAAATTTGGTATGAATAATGTGAAACCGGTGAAATCCCTTTGTCTTTCCATTGTAAGTTTTCTTCAGGTTTATGTGCTAACTGATGAAGAAAAAAAGGATTATATGTCTCAAGTATTATATGATAGTAGGAAGTTTGATGATTGCGATGGAAAATGGTCAGCATTTCACATGCACTTGGTGTTGTCAGTAGACACATGGAAAAAGCAGGTTAAGAGCATGGAAAGGTGTGCTTCAAACACAAAAGAAAAAGTATCACCTACAGTGGTTGCAGTGATTTAGTCTATGGTTATGGTTCATGAGATTTGGACAAGAGGAGACCTACCTCCAGTTATGTCGTGCAAGAATGCAAGGATCTATTGGGTAAGTTTCGACAGGTATAAGATGTGGTGTTATGTGGTGGTCAAAGTGTTGTGCATTTGACTAAAGGTCCAACATATCAAAACAGGGCAAGTGCATTGGTTTATTAGACAGGTTACTGATGGAGGCCGAATGGTCCATACGAGTGAATCGTGCATGCATGTTCAGGTAACAATATTGTTAGAGAAGTTGTGGAGCTTTGATGGTGTTTGGCTTCTCTTGGCTTGTAGAAAAGGTGACGAATTAAGGGCATGACAGATCAGGTAAATTGTTGTCAAGGTGGAGATTGTTGGAAACAGACCAACGAATTTCCCATACTGTCACATGCACATGCATGCACCTATATTAGGAATGTGTGTAGTGTGTGAGCAAGACACAATACTGTGTAGTAAGTGTGGCTGTGAAAAGTCATTACCCGGTGGTTTTTTCTAGTATTGTGTTTCCACATAAATCATTGTGTCAATTGTGTGATTGTTGCTTCTCTTGTTTGTTCTCAGTTTTATGCTCTATTTGTGCTATGTTTAGCTTCCGCTGCCTAATAAAAAACAAAGCCATGATAAGCAATGTACTTTGTTGTCCTTCCAAAGAGGCGATCTGTTTTGGCTCCTTTTCCATAGGAAAATATTCAAAGGCCGCCATCATAAGCTGCACCCGCTGAGATATGGCCCATACACAGTGTTCGAACGCATTGAAGAGACTGCCTATCGTCTGGACTTGCCAATTCAGTTGGGCATCCATGATCTGTTCAACGTGAATAATTTAAAGTTATTCGAGCACCGGCAATAACAGTGTAGCATCCAGTGGACAATATTCCCGACTTTCAGCCTCGACTGCTAGCTCATGCAATTCTTGACAAACAGACTAGGAAAACTCGCTAGCAGCATCTTTCATCTCTGGTCGGTAGAAAGGGATAAACTTTCTCTCAGGAAAAATGGATTTCCGCCGCCCAAGTGCCATACAAATTTCCTCACTTGTTGGTGCAAGCGGGGATGCTTCTAGATTTAAACAAGGAGGAATTGGGCCGCCAGGAAGGGCGCCCCGTTCCTTAGCCACTCAACACACGATATTTGAGCATGCAGTTAATTATTTCGATTCTAATCTGCGGTTGCCGGTTTTGGTTGAGCAAGGCGTTGCTGAAAAAATGTTAGTATGTTAATTGTGTCAGCTAGTCGAAATGTGAACAGACAGTCCTCGCCAGTCTTATTAAGCAGGCGCTTCAGCAAAATAAATTAGTATGTCAGTCTTGTCAATCAATTGCTTAGTAAACAGCCCTCTTCAATTGCTCAGTAAACAGCCCTCTTCAGAAATAAAAGCAGCAACTCTTTTTGTAATTGCAATGACTGAAGAGGAAAAAGTCGCCAAGCGTAGTATTAAGAGGGCGGTCCTATCTTATTTTCCGTTTTTATTCTGTTTCTTCATCTTCTAGTTGAGCTTTTCTCTCGTTGATTTCTGTTGCTGCATTGTTAGTCCGTCCCACAGTTGCGAGTGAGCATTGGTGATCTGAGTTGTAGATCATAAATTATATGTCTAATCAATCTTGTTTTAAAGAGAGATTCAAAAATACTTTGTAAACCACGGCGTGGGAAAATTTTGTATTTTATTATATCGTCCTAATATAAGACGAAGTGTCGAATGTTATATTACACGCGCATTTATTTTCTATTAATTTCGATCCATATTACCCTAGACCCTAAAATGGTAGAAATCCTTTCACCTTGAAGTATTCTATCACCATAAACACCATAAATGGGACAGTACTTGATGCTTATTGCTGACCAAACAAAACGGTGATCAATCACTCTGATTCTTTTACCGAAAGCACCCGTTTGAATAATTCGGCGATCCGTGCGCTATCATGAATGGATTGTTTCACCCGGGGAATAAAAGATGGTTTGCCCCTCGTAATAGAAGCAGCTTTGTACTGAGATGCAGTCTTTTAGGTATGCCCCTATTCCTCATGTGTTGTATTCTGTACACCTTGCTAGAAGTTTATCGCACATATTCCCGGAATTACCATTCTATTCTGAACCTGTAAATTAATAACAATAGATACACGGATACGCTGTTCGTTTTCTTCGAATTATGGAAAATATGGATAGCCTTAGTAAACCAGCAAAATAGAAATGGAATATGCAGAGAGCAAGTTGATCTTTGACGGTATTTTTGTAAAGTGGTAGCGTCGTTAATCGCCAGATATTCGCCCGATATAATGATTGTAAAAAATAGATAATTTTTTTTTAAGATGGAATAGTCCCCGCCCAAAACTGAAAGAATTACAATTGTGCTATCCCATGAGACCAAAAGATGGATAGCCTTCATAAACCAACAAAATAGAAATGGAATGCGTAGTTAACGAGTAGATCTTTGACGGTATCTTCTGTAAAGTGGCAGCTTCGTTAATCGCGGGATGTAATGATTGTAAAGTTGGAGCCTTACGTTACTCGTAGGGTTCACAATGATTCCTTCTGTTTCATGTTAAACTTTAATTTGTTGTTCTTTTGGAAAAATAACAATACGGCGCTTTCGCCTATGGGTTATAATTCTTTTGACCATTATACTGTCGACAGTGTGAGCCATTCCCGTGCTTTGTTCCGTTTGTCTCATCTTTTCGCTTTTCACTTTTATTTGTTCCAATTGGTTTTCCTTTCCGGCCCAAAATATGGCACGCTTTTACGTCCCTCACCGCCTTCAACGTCCTTTGCATCATATCATAATATACGGTTAGTTGCTCCTAGACAATCTAGTTTGGATATTTTATTATCATGGGAATAATGTTTTAAATTAAAATATCGGTAATCTATTGGGAGACGAGGCATGGGTAAGAGGCGTCTGATAAGCCGTATTCAAATCATCGTATATCTGTTGGAATTTGTGGATGAAGAATGGTCGAAATAACATTTTGCACGATTTAAATTGCAAATTCAAACATCTATTAGATTTTAGAGCCATGGTTCAAGATTGCAGTTTATCATTATTAAAATAAAATAATAGTTTTTGATTGATCTAAAAATCCTGATTAAATTTTAAATGGATAACGGAAAAAATACCAAAATAATCACACCATATGACCCCATACCCCACCCTATAAATAAGATACATGGTACCATAGAGGGAGTTCAAAGATCAGTCAATACTACTTTTACGTTAAGCGACTGTTGTAACAACGGGGTTTCATTGGAAAAAATCCTGGACCATGACAATCCCCATTGGAAAACACACCAAGACCAAGACATGTAATCTTCCCACGGGCAGAAATTCCTACGTTCAAATAATTTATAGTTTGAAAAGTAAAATATTTTGTCATTTTGTGACAATATAATTTTGTTTAAAGATCGGAGATGGGTTTTTTAAGGTTATTCCATCATTAGTTCTTTCATATGCTACCGTGAAATCTTACATTCATTTGTTCATTAGAGGGCCTTATGAGAAAACAAGAAATTGTGCAAGAAACAAGAAAACAAAGTAGATAGATCGGAACTAGAATGTGCAGAGCACAAATGTATTAGATGATAGGCTAAGTTTATAGAAAGAAAACAAAACCATCAAATCAAGAAGTAAGAAACAAATCTAAAGAGTGGTACAATTGGCTAGAACAATTGGCAGTATACAATCAGACGTTGTTGATGTTACAACTAACACTCTCTTTTAAACTCAATAGTTACAAACATCAACACTGCTAATGCCCAAGTGTTGTCTCTGAAAATCAAAATGTTTTTTCCCAATGGCTTTGTAAAGATGTCTGCGAGTTCATCTTGTGAGCCACAAAACGATTTCAACATTATTGACTAGCTCGCGTATGAAGTGATAGCGAGTGTCAATGTGCTTTCTTTTCTTATGAAAAACATGGTTTTTTAATAAAGCAATTGCTGCAGTATTATCACAGTGGATAGAAGTTGGCTCATTTTCTCTATGTGACATGTCATTCAATAGTCTATGTAGCCACACAACTTGACAAGAAGCTGAGGTAGTAGCGACATACTCTGCCTCTGCTGAAAATATTGAGACAATGGGTTGCTTCTCTAATGCCCAAGAAATCATATTTGTGCCCAAGTGAAAAACATACCCTGAGGCACTTTTCTTGTCATCTAGGTTGCCTGCAAAATCACTGTCAGTGTAAACATAAACATGATTTTCTTCAAAGAGAGTGTCCCATAAACCAAAATTGAGAGTGCCAACAACATATCTCATAATCCTTTTGGCCATTTTCCGGTGAGAATCTTTGGGGGATTCCATGAACTTGGAAACAAAGGTGGTTGCATACATAATATCAGACCTAGTTGTTGTAAGATACAATAAACTTCCTACTAAACTTTTGTACAAAGTAGAAACCATTGTAGGGCCTTCATCTTGCTTGCTCAATTTTGTGCCTAGGGGTATAGGAGCTTCTGCTAGATTACAGTCTTCCATGCAAAATATTTTGATGATGTTTGGTGCATACTTTTGCTAACAGAAAAAAATTCATTTGGTTGATTGGTCAACCTCAATCCCCCAAAAAAATTTCATTATGCCACGATCTGTCATCTAAAACTTAGATTTCATGGCATGTTTAAAACTAGCTAACTCAAGCTTTCCAGTATATATCATGTCATCAACATATAGACAGAGAATCAAAATTTTACCTTGCTAATCTGTTTTGGTGTAAAGAGTTGGCTCATTTTGGCTTATGCTAAAACCACTCTTGATCTAGTAAGTATCAATTCTGATGTACCAAGCTCTTTGAGCTTGCTTTAAGCCATACAAGGCTTTCTTCAACTGATATACTTTGGTTGTCTTCTCTATGACTTCAAATCCATGTGGTTGATCCACATATACCTCTTCTTCTAAGACATCGTTCAAGAAAGCTGACTTGATATCCATCTAGTATACTTTCCATTTGTGTTGAGTTGTTATGGCTCAGAGAGTCCTTACAGTGTCCAACCTTGCTATTGGAGAAAAAATGTCACCATAATTAATGCCTGGTTGCTGTGAGAATCCTTTGCAAACAATTCTTGCTTTGTGTTTTCAATCTTCCCGTTTTCATTGAGTCTATTTTTGTAAACCCACTTTACACCGATACTTGTCTTATGTTTGGGAAGATCAACAAGATCCCATGTCTTTTTCTTCTCAATAGAATCAATCTCTTGGTTCATGGCTTGAACCTAATGTGGCTCTTTAGTTGCCATTTTAAAAGATGTAGGTTGAAATGACATTAATGAAAAAAGATTGTGCTAATCAATATCATCCAACTGTTGATGGATTTCTCTCAAGCTTCGAGTTCATGGACTTTGAATTTCAGAGGATGAATTTATGCTTGAAAAAAAGTTGTACTGAGAACTTTCAGGCTATCCTTGTACCTGTAATATTGGAAGGACAACCTGATATGTTTTCTATCCTGAATTTTCTGTGTTTTCAGGAAGAGGCAACAGTGGATTTTGACTGTCCATAGGGCGATTTTCAGACTCACTATAGAATTGATTTTCAAGAAATTTGACATCTATGTTGAGAATGAGTTTCCTTGAAATCAGATTGTAGAGTCTGTAGGCTTTGAATGTCTCACTGTAGCCGAAAAAAATGCATTTCTCACTTCAATCATCAAGTTCCCTCCTCAATTCGGAAGGTATGTGAGCGAATCCAATGCATCCAAAGGTCCTAAGATGAGAAACATTTAGTTTTGTTCCACTCCATGCTTCTTGATTGACCTTCATCTTCACACTAGTGGTTGGGGATTTATTCATGAGATAAAGGGAACATGCTACGTCTTCATCCCAAAATAAATTTGAAAAACATTTCTCTATTAGAAGGTTCCTTACCATGTTCATTATAGTCTGGTTTTTCCTCTCAGCCACTCCATTTTTCCATGGAGTATACCTGGTTGTGGTTTTCATGATTATTCCTTGTGATTTGCATAAATTTGCAAATTATTTTGAACAATATTCTCCTCCTCCATCTGACCTAAGATCCTTCACATATTTGCCACTCTATTTTTCAGCTTCATCCTTAAACTCCTTGAACTTTGCAAAGGTTTCAGACTTGTGTCTGAGGAAATAGATCCATCTTTTCCTACTAAAATCATCAATAAATGTTAGAAAATCAAATCTACCACCTATTGACTTTGTTTGCATTGGTCCACATAGGTCATTGTGAACCAACTCTAAGCATTGTTTGGTGTGAGTGGAGGACTGTGGAAATCTAGTTCTCTTATGTTTTTCGAGAATGCAAGACTCACATTGGGGATTTTACTCTTTGAAGATAGGTAGAACTTTGACCATGGAGTGCTTCTGCAACAAACTTAGAATATGAAAGGGAATATGTCCAAATATTGCATGCCAAATCATAGTTTCATTAGGGGTGGATGCACTTTGTTCATAAGATCAAGTTAGATTTGCAGTTCTAAGGGATAGGAGAAACATTGTATTCCTAGTCATGTGAATTTCAGAAATCAATTTTCTGTTGGGAGGTTTGTCATATATCCTACATGATGCTCCTTCAAAAATTACCTTATAGCCATGTTCAACTAGTTGTCCTACACATAACAAATTGTGTTTATGATCTGGAATGTCATAGACATCATGTATATCTTTCTTCACATATTGTTTAGTGAGAATACGTACAATTCCTTTTCCTTGAACTTTGACAAAAGAGTCATCACAAAGTGCACTATCAGATGAAATAGAAGAATCAATGCAAGAAAGTAAATCTTTTTTACCATTCATGTGATTGTTGCATCCACTATCCAACAAACAAAGGTCCTTGTGTTGTTCTTCAGTTTTGTGACATGAGAGAAACATCCCATATGAGGTGTCTCCTTCATGATTTGAGACATGGTGCTTTGCCTAAGTGTTGATGTGCTTGCTTCTTCCTGGATTCAAATTCATAGTTCCCATACTTTTTACAGTAATAGAATTGTATCCTCTATTTTTCATTGGACCTCCTCCCTCTTCCTTTTTGAGGTTGGAAATTCTGACGCTGATTTTGATGTGTGTGAACTTCACTTGAGTGATGGTTTATTGGACTTCTCTCTCTTCCTCTGTGATGTATGACTCTATCTCTTCCTCTCCCTCTGCTAAAGGAGAATTGAGTTTGGAAGGAACTGGTTAATTACTCATCTTCTAGATCCAGTTTGGTCTCATGTGATAATAGAGAACTCATGAGTTCATCTGTTGAAAACTTTGACAGATCCTTGGATTCAAGGATGGATGTAACAACCATCTCAAATTTATTTGGAAGACTTATGAGGAATTTCTCAACAATCCTTTGATCAAGGATGGCTTCACAAGTCAACCTAATCTAGTTTACAATTCCCATAACTCTGGTCATAAATTGATCAACATTTTCACACTCTGTCATTTTTAAGGTCTCAAAATGTGTCCTCAAGGTCTGCAAATTGACTATTTTGACCTTGTCATTTCCCTGGTAGGTTGTACTTAGGATTCCCCAGGCATGGATCCAATGATCCACTGGATCCACTGGATCCCAACACTCCTATACTTGTAATAAAGATCTCATTATGAGAGACCAAAATTCATAGTTACTCCCAAGAAGAATTGGCCCTTGTGTTGGCCCTAAATCGTTAGAGGTGGCCATTTTTGAAAAAAATAATTCAGAACAAAAAATAGGGGAAAAAATTACCATTAATATTGCTTGATGGAAATAGACAGGTCCTCTTCATGTTTCTCGTGCGTAAAACTAGGTCCATGAATTTCTCTACATGACTTCAGGTCGAAAAACGTGGGCTAGACCACTTCTTTACATTCTATAAATCAAATTCCGGTTCTAACTATCCAATATTGCTAGATTTGACTATTTGAGCACAAGATATTACATAGCCACGAATATGATCAGAACTCCAAGATAGGTTATTTATCGACTGTATCCCTTTAATGGAAAAAAAAATCCATCTGATTTTACTCGAGAGCCAATGCTTATTTCTTGTTATGAAAATAAATTTTAATTTTAAGTCATCATATGACCAAGGGTTGAAAACCATGCACTTCGGGGCTTCAAGATATCGGCATTTCAATGTGTTAAAACCTGAGTTCCTCTAAATATCCAAATGCGTGAAATATTGAACAAAATCAAATATCAATGGCCCTCATTGATCTGAGATCATCGACTCACAATTACTTCGATAATCTAGGCTTTGGAGCCTTCCACTGCTCTAATTCACAATACACACAAAGTGTTGAAGTAGCGAACCATCTGGAGAGGCACAGATCCAATGGTCCTTAGACCTCAACAAAACAACGACCAGGATCCTTTCTGAAACTTCATCTTTCAGGAGTTCCCATCTGCTAACTTGTGTAAACTTATGGATTGTTGAATCTCCGGAGTGACAAATTCTCCAGAGTGACGAAGGATTCCTCCCAGTGGTCCATGTGTCTTATGGAACGAGTGGTCAGGATCCACCCCAGACTTCTCCCTTTAGGGATATTCATGTCACTTCTTCATAGTTCTCTTGGAGTATCATACTGTCGAACTTCCATATTGTTTCCATGTGTCCAACATGATCAACGACCTAGATTTACTTCAGCTCTTCAGGCCTTTAGGATTTCTCAACTAAGAACACCTTATTTCTTCCAGAGTGTTGGGGCTCCAGGCCTCCAGAACTCTTCCAATATGTTTCCAGATGGCCTTTACACCGATGAACTAGATGCACTCCTCTCTTTGAAGCTTCGGGCGATTGGTGACCCTTAGCACTTGTTCTGTAATTTCTCTGAAGTATAAGATCTCCAAACATAGGGATATTCTGACATGTGTTTACTGGATCCAATGGTCCAGAGTCACTTCAGGTCCCTGGGACTTTGGGAACCTACACACCTTTAGGAACAAAGTCCTCCGGAGTGTTATACCTTCAGACTGTAGGATCTATTGAAACGCATCCTCTGCCTATCGACAAAAATGATTTGTTATGGGCTTCGAAACTTTAGGAGAGCATGAACTTCATCGAATACTCAAAGTTCGAAGGAACTCTATCTTCTCTACATGTGACCAAGAGCTATGACCTTGTCTTAATCCTTTGGTCACTAATCTCACCTCATAAGATCGACGGTCGTGTTTAAATGGATCGTGAAGATCGACAACCACGAATTATTGTGGGGCTTAAAATTGCTCGCACTTTATTTTTCCTCCCAATCTTCATAATGCAAAGATGCGCATCTATTGCGGGGTCAATGTCCATCGTTGATCTACCAAGATCAACGATCTTGTTGGATTGTTGAGAATGAACCTGCACACACTTTAATTTTCCCTTTTATCCCCAAAATGGCTCTTTGTTGTCGATCTTCCTTCACTGAGATCTGATGGTCATGACTTAATTGATTTTCGATTTACCCCTTTCCTTGATCTGATGACTAATGTTGCTCATACCCAGATATAATGGTCGATATCTATTCAGATCCTCTGCGTGCTTATCATCACATCTGGGCTTGATCTAATGGGCCATATTTGTTCTCGCAACCAATATAATGGTTGTTGTAGCTTCTCCTCTACTAATTATTCATTTTCCTCTTGAATAAGGGATTTGTCAAACTCTTAAACACTTCATCTTTTGAATCTCCTTCTACAAAGTTACCTCCAGACATTGTGATGTCTCCAATGCTTTTTTGAGCGGACTTCTCCCCAAGCTCTGTGAAGATTCTTACCTCCCACACTCTGAGACCGTGAAAAAACAAGAAACTGTGTAAGAAACAAGAAAACAAAGTAGACAGATCGGGAACTAGAATGTGCATAGTGAAAATGTATTAGATGATAGGCTAAACTTATAGAAATAAAACAAAACCACCAAATCAAGAAGTAAGAAACAAATCCTAACGATTGGTATAGCTGGCTAGAAACGCTAACACTGTACTATCACATGTTGTTGAGGTTACAAATAACACCTTCTCGTTACCCATGATTGCATCTTATTGTACCCAAGACGATTGCATATCACTATACCCAACTCTTTATCAATTACTAATGCTTTACACCCGACTCTTTTCACTTTACAACTGCCTAATCTCTAGTACATTATAGAAAGAATCTTGATCATAAACCACATGACACCAACTTAGACTCCAAATTAGTGGATAACATAACTTACTATTATAATGACATCTCATCAATCCATCAAAGTTACTTGTTACAATAGGCATGTTTTTATGTTCTTAATCAATCGTGCAATCAATATTAATAAAGTTAATCATGATTTGTTGTTATAATCAAATTGGACTAAGTATGTATATATCTTAGTCAACTTAACTTGAAGGGTTAAGGGAGTAATTATTAATGTTTATCGTGCACAAGGTCAATTGATAAAATCTACCTCCATTAATTTATGTGATCCTCTATGTGTGTGGGCATGCATGCACTTGTAAATACATACACTTATATAAACACATGTTCCTACTTATCCATTTGTGAATGGTTACTAACTCACAACTATGTTTCATCTTAAAAAATTATTAAGCACATTTCTTCAATTTTTAATAGAAAACATCAATGAAATAAAATAATCATGTATGGAAAATAAATTTATTTTGCATTATCTCGATCAATAGAATATATCCTTCTAATGTTATTTAAACTTAAAAACAAATGTAGCTACAAAGACATTTTATTTATAACTGTTTTCATTAAATGGTTAAACTCATTAGATATGTAAGGCTAAGTCTCTAAGGCTTTGGAGATGATAAGAGTATAACGATTAGGTGCATGATTTAATGAATTAGGATCGTAGTTTATAAATTTATGATTAAGGTTAAAGGTTCAATGTTACATGTTTTGTGTTAAAATATAATACATATCATATGATGTGTGTTATAATATAACACATATCATATGTGTGTTATATTATAATATAAAACATATGATATGTGTTATATTATAACACATATGTGATATGTGTTATATTATAACACACATATCATGTGTGTTATAATATAACACATATCATATGATATGTGTTATATTATAATATAAAACATATGATATGTGTTATAATATGACACATATCATATGTGTGTTATAATATAACACATATGATGTGTGTTATAGTATAACATATATCATATGTGTGTTATATTATAATAACACATATCATATGTGTGTTATATTATAATACATATGATATGTGTTATAATATAACACATATGATATGTGTTATAATATAACACACATATGATATGTGTTATTATAATATAACACATATGATATGTGTTATAATATAACACATATGATATGTGTTATAATATAACACACATATGATATGTGTTATTATAATATAACACATATGATATGTGTTATATTATAACACATATCATATGATATGAACTTCAAGTTAGAATTGGCAGAGAACGGGTGAAAAACCGAGAGAAGAACCAAAATCTAGCTACGACAGATGGATAAGCTTAGGCAAGTACCAAGTGAAATCTATTATATTGCCATTTCAAAGCATTCTATAGCCATGGCCTGAGATGAGATGTTACTAATTTGAAGTCAGAAGTTTGCTTAGAACGATTTTGATTGACAAAGATGAGGTTCCTATGTGGTAGCCTAACTTGTGATTGAGGAAGTGTTTGTGAAGATCATAGCTTTGTGATTGTAATATGATGCTTGGCTATGAATTACTTGCCACTGACCTTTATTATTAATTGTTATGATTGGATTGTCAAGTCGCTATGAAACTGAAATGATTGGTCATGGCACGATTAGATTGGAATAGGAATTAGTTAGTCTTCTTAGTATTTGATAGTAATAGAGAAATAATGAAACAAAACCAAGAGACCTCCTATCCGCCACCCGAAACCCCAATGAAACAGGCCTGATATAACCTTTCTTTAGCTAAAAACCCTAGCTCCTAACCCATCCATACACACTTACATCAACCCCAACAACCCTTAAGAACCACCAAAGAAATTGACTCTTCATTTTAACCACAGGATAGATACATACATATAAATACAGATCACAACAAGATAGCAAGATTTATTGGATCTTGGGTTCTTCTTGTATTTAGATTTTTCATTCCATATTCTATCTTATTTGGGATGCCGTATTAGTAGGATTTAGATCCTTACTTGGTTTTAGTATAGATAGGTATTTAAGATTTGATAGTTTTTTGGTTTCGATCAAATTGACACTTAGACCTCCATGTTCCGATATTAGCATATGTTCCTAGTCAAGGATATGTGTTATGTTATAACACATATCATATGTGTTATAATATAACACACATATGATATGTGTTATATTATAACACACATATGACATGTGTGTTATAATATAACACATATGATAACACACATATCATATGTGTGTTGTAATATAACACATATAATATGTGTGTTATTATAACACATATGATATGTGTTATAATATAACACATATCATATTTGTGTTATTATAACACACATATGATATGTGTTATATTATAACACATATGATATGTGTGTTATATATGTGTTATACGATATGTGTTATAATAACACACATATGATATGTGTTATATAATATAACACATGTGATATGCAAATATGATATGTCTGTTATAATATAACACATATCATATGTGTGTTATTATAACACACATACGATATGTATTATAATATAACACACACATGATATGTGTTATAATATAACGCATATCATATATGCATTATTATAACATATATCATATGTGTTATATTATAACATATATGTACAAGAGTTTATTGTTTTGAATTTATGAGGTTTATGTACAAGGGTTTATGGTTTTAGATTTATGATTAAGATTTATAGTTTAGGGTTTTATATCAAAGTTATTATTATGAATAATTATTAATTAAAAAATTAATGTTTAAGGGTTAATGATATAAGATTAAGAGATATAGTTAATACCTAATGATTGATTCTTAAGAATTTATCAAAAATAATATTGAATATAATTAATTAAGTATAATTAACATATAAAATATAATTCACAAATAACCACACATTAGAATGAGAGATAATCCATAATACTAAAATCTTCTAATACAATATGTACCTTTCATATTAATGGGATTAGTAATATATCTCTTGAAGTGACCAAATAACAAATAAGGATGGGTTATCTTTGAAAACAAGTGATAGGGTCACTTATGATTCCTCTAAGGGAAATTATTTAAACCATTACTAACTCACTACCCCATTTTTTTCTTAAAAAGTGATTGAGAACAACGTTTTTTGAATATTTAATAGGAAACATCACTCAAACAATAACAATAAATTATGTGAAGTAACTTTTATGTTATGTTGTTAAACAATAATAATAAATTAAATTATAATAACAATAAATTATGTAAAGAAAAATTATTTTTTATTGTGAGGATGAATAAAATATACAATTATAATAACAATAAATTATTTGAAGTTAAATGATTTTTCATTGTCAAGATGAATAAAATATACTTTTTACGTTATGTTTAATAATAAAATGAAATGTAGTTATAATTCCATTTTATTTATTTAAATTTTCTCATAATAATAAATTAAATTATAATAACAATAAATTATGTAAAGCAAAATTATTTTTTTATTGTCAGGATGAATAAAATATACAATTATAATAACAATAAATTATTTGAAGTTAAATGATTTTTCATTGTCAAGATGAATAAAATATACTTTTCACGTTATGTTTAATAATAAAATGAAATGTAGTTATAATTCCATTTTATTTATTTAAATTTTCTCATAATTAATGTTAAAATTTGGCTCTTTTGGGTGTAGAATTATAATAATAATTAAAAAAAAGAGGTTGTTGTATTCGATTTTTATTTTATGAAACATGAAAGATTTCTACCACATTTTTTGATGCAAGAGGGTTAAATTTTAAAACATAGTTATTTCCATTAAAGTGTTAAATTTATTAAAATTCTAAGGTTAAGTTTCTAAGATTTTAGGGATGACTATTTAAAATATAACAATTAGGGGCATCGATCAATGAATAATGATTGGAATTTATAAATTTAGAGTTAAAGAATGACACTTATAAATGTACGGTTAAGGTTAAAGAATGAGAGTTATAAATGTAGGGTGAAGGTTAAACGTTCAATGCTTCACTTTTAGGGTTAAAATTAAGTGTTTAAGCTTAAAGAATAAAGGGGTTTATGCGTATGGGTTTATGAATAAGGATTATAGTTTAGATTTAACATTTACGGGTTAGGGTTTTGGTTATATTAGTATGAGGAATTACTTATTAAGGAGTTTGAGATTAAAGGTTAATAGAATATGTTTAAGGAGTAGGTTTGGTGGTTATGGATGCCTAAAAGTTTGTTAGGAATTATATTGGATATCATAATTACATGTGATAACAATACAAAATATATTTCACAAATAGCCATGTTATCCCCGATATCTAGGGATAACTAGGAGATCATGTCTCGAGGCCCACATGGTCCGAGACATGGAGTACCAAGAGCAGGAGTGACTTGAGCATGGCCCTAGAGGGCCCATCTTTCTTCTTCTCGGCCAGACTTGTCCTGTCAGCAGTAGCAGCCTCCATCACCACCGGCCTGGGCTTGCATCGGAGAGGGCTCTTGCTCCATGAGGTAATTGGTC
>JZKD02S1612357.1:20164-35525 GCA_000966675.3 Picea glauca | reverse complement strand
TAGTTGTTTTGCCAAAGAGTTCTAAGGAAAGAGGGAGGAGCATGAGGCCTAGCTTTAGCTACACCGGAATGAGCCTCCTCCCCTTAGGGTTTTGACTTCGTGGCCTTGCCATAGAAACACCATCAAGCCTAACTCTCCCGTCCTTAGATTTAGATTCTCCCAAGCCATTAGCCTTACTCCTTGACTCCATAATACCCAAGGCACTGGTATTAAGTTACAACGTTGAGTCTTTGATGCTCAAACAAATCTTTCAAACTCTCTTGATTTGAAACCCTAACTAACCCTACTAACCCTAAATAACCCTATAGGTGACGTCATACCTGTTAAAACCCTTGCTTGGCTTAGAACGTTTTGACACCTGTCACCTTGTTTGATAGACCTTGAGTTGTTGATCACTTTCATAAGTCTAAATTTGCAAAACTTCCTTCTCTTTGTCTCTCAAACTGAATTTTTTTAGGGCTGACGTCACTTCTGTAACAACAACAATATTTATGAGGTCAAGCCTCTTTTAGCCACTATTTAAGTGTGAAACCTTGTGATTTGGTTGGCATTTGAAGTGTAGATTATTTTATTTGGTTTAATAAGAAAAACGTTCACTTTTTGCCTTCCAAAACCAACATAATTTAGGGCTGACGTCACCTCAATTCTGCAATTGTGACGCAACAAACATATTTATATATGAGCAGATTTGCATTGTGATATAATAAGGATCTGATTTTACACATTGAATGCCTATATCTCGTTTGTATTTATTGAGGAAGTGTTATAATCCTATATATTTGATTTGCAATCATTGACTTCGTCAATAATTACATTTATTATTGCTCATATATATTTGAAGATAGTCATTGATGTACTAACCACTGCAGCACATTTTCTAGCTTTATTTGTCTTGTCTCGCAAACAGGTGCCATCCAATGGAACATTTTCTTCCTTTTGACTATCTTATTGGCAGTAATCTGTGAAGGGAAGCTTGTCTTTAACCTTTGAAACCTTAAACCTTGATCCTTCTCCTTCAGAAACCCAGATTACTAGGGACGTCTCCCTTGGGATTAGCCACGCTAAATAGAAAGAGCTCCCCATCGAGGTGACAGTGGGTGGGGAAGCTCTTGTTACGCCAGTTTGAAGCCTTGACTCAAGATTCCTAAACCCTTCCTACAAACTGTGCGATAACAAGCCACACATTAAAATGAAATATAATCGATAATAGTAGAATTATCTACTGGAATATCGAATATGTACCTTTCAAGACGATATGAATAGTAATATTTTTGTTGAAGTGATCGATGTAAAAATAAGGATTATTCATATATACATAGTGATAGGGTCACTTATGATGTAGACACTAAATGGAGGTGTGGTACCACCTCTAGGGGCAGAACTAAACTATTTATGGTCCCACTACTAACAATTTAGCATGTATAATAAATGATTTTTGAGTATGTTGGTGATCCAGGAGGATCTAATAAACACTCACAGAGGTCCCAAGTGATCCATAAATGCTCAAAATTTCTATGTCTCAAATCATTGACTTCATTGATTAGATCTCAGTGATATCTTTCCAACGGTGCAAATTTCACCTCAAACAAAGTTTGTATGCAAAAGTTATAAGCGGTCAAAGTTTAGGTCAAACATGAAAAGTTAAAGTCAAAGCGGTAAAAGGGTGACACATGTCACCAATACAAGGGTGACATAGGGAATGCCCATATAGGTTACATGGCCACTCCCCCAAGATGCCACGTGGACTGATCATATAGTTGATTGGGAAGATGATTTGGTAGATTATACCTCCAAGTTGACCAATGGTTAGCTGACAAGTGGCATTGGATATCCAATAAGAGGTTTCCACGTGGGAGCCCCTCATTGGAAAATATTGGTTTATGTTTGACCTCTCAAGGTCATAGCATACCTTCCACAACCAACACACCATACATTGGAACTTAATATCTATATGGAAAACAATATATATATGTTAAGTAAGGTTTCATATGGGTATCGAAAGGGTCGAGGGCTTAAGACCTTGACCCTTGGTCTCTCTATATATATATATATCTGTGTGTGTGTGTGTGTTCCGAAAATTACAAGGAAGTTATAAGATATAAAACAATTGTAACAATAAAAGGTATATATAGTATGGTTGGTGGGGCTTGAACCCCTAACCTACTATATACAACATTAATTCTTAACCAATTTTCGTACAATTTGTGATTGGTTACAAAAACCAACCCACTTATAGTTAATGTTGTATAAAATATTGGGGACGTGGTTAGAAGGGGCACCCTATTTAATGTCACACACCCCAAGGCACAAAACACATAATTTAATGCATAGTTTTACCTCATAATGTGTGTCGATAGCATCGTAAAGCATGTTGAGGGTTACCTTGACATAATTTTAAGTATTTTATATCAATTTTGCATAATATTTTGCCAGGAATTCAATGGTGCACTCTGTTTCTGCATTTGAGCAACGGATTTTCAGAGTGTCTTCAAAATTTTATTTCTGTAAGCCTATATTGTATTGCAAATTTGGAATTTTGAGATGAGAAAGAACAAAGACTAAACTCGTTCTAGAAAAGGGTACTACGTTATGATGGAAACGACCTTCAAACGAGGATCACACCCAACACTGTGTGTCTCTAGAGATGTTTTCCCCCTAGCTTGCATGACAAATGTTGGTTGTGGAGCCTAATTATCTTATTGATTCATAGGTTTTTGTTTTAAGTCGTATTTATACCCCATGAAGACTTTACATCGTGGACGAATGTACACTTTTCCATGTGGGGGAGTGTCGGGGGGGTTCCCTCCCTGCAGGGTCTGGGGGAAATCGAGCCCCATACGGGGATTTAGGGTACAACGTTCCCCGATGGGATTTTGGGACCGAAGCCCCAGAAGGAAAAATTTCCTTGTAAATGTATATTGTAATTTCATTTTAAATTTGGACCGTTCATTATAAGGTCACAGATCTGATGGTAGAAGTTATGTTAAGGTTTTATTCCCTATAAGGTACACTCTTTTATGAGGGAAATTTATTGCGGCTATGATTCATTGTGAATATTTTATTCTGAGTGAGGATACTGTGAGAGAAAGAAGAGGAATTTATAGTGGGTTTGTTGTAGGTTGTATCCCTTCATTTGTTGGATAATAATAAAGGAAGGACCTGGAAATTTATCTGGTGGTCGTAACCCACATTGGATGAACCACGTATATCTATGTCTCTATTGTATTGTGTATCTTTTGTGCTTTATTTCCACATTTTTTTTATTTGATTTCTCCGTGATCCTGTTTTTCTAACAACTGGTATTAGAGCAAAAGGTAACTCGCAAGAAAATAGGGTTCCTAGTTCGAGTGAGAGAAATGGCGAAAGATGGAAAGTTTAGGGTTGAGAAATTTAACAGCCAAAACTATCAACTATGGAATATGCAGATGGAATATTATTTATATCAGAAGGATCTATTCCTACAATTCGGTGGAATAGAAAAGAATTTGACGGACATGAAGGACGAAGAAGGGGAGATTCTTGACAGAAAGAATCTAGGAAAGGTATGACTGAGCCTGGAAGCATCGGTGGCTTTCAATATTTTGAAATAAAAGACAACGAAGGAGATGATGGACACATTGGATAAACTGTATGAAAAACCCTCGGCATCCAATAAGGTATTTCTAATGAAGATATTATTTAATATGAATATTTTAGAAGGTGGGTCCGTTGCTGATAATGTAAATGAATTTAATATGGTTATTAATCAACTAAGTTATGTAAAAGTGGACTTTGATGATGAGGTCAGGGCTCTTCTAATCTTGTTCTCATTACCAAAAATTTGGAACATCTTGGTCATGGTTGTAAGTAACTTTGTCTTTGGTTCAAATACTTTAAAATTTGATGATGTTATTGGTGTTATCCTTAGCGAGGAAATGCGACGAAAATCACAGGTGAGGCATCAGGTAATGTGTTGAACATGGAGAGTAGGGGAAGAAAAAAATATTGAGGAAAGGGATTAGGAAACCGTGGGAATTATAGAAAGGGTAGATCCAAATCCAAAATGGTAAAGATAGAGTGTTGGAATTGTGGGAAGAAAGGACATCTGAAGAAAGACTACAGAGCTCCAAAGAAACAAAGAGATGGACAATAGGAGAAAAATCAGGAAGCAAATGTAATAGGTGTTGTGTTACAAGATCCTTTGATTCTTTCTATAGATAATATTTCCGAGTCTTGGGTAGTATATTTAGGGGCTTCATTTCATGCCACACCCCATAGGAAACATTTTCTAGATTATGTTCAAGGTGATTTTGGACAAGTTCATTTGGGTGATAATGCACCATGCAAAATTGTTGGAGTGGGAAAGGTAAAAATAAAGAAAAACAATGGAAATAATTTTTTGTTGAAAGAGGTAAGAAATGTTCCATATCTAAGGAAAAATCTAATTTCAATAGGGCAGTTGGCAAGTGAAGGTTGTATATCCATATTTACATATAAGATGTGGAAGGTGACCAAATGATCATGGGTGATAGAAAAAGGAGAGAAGGTAGGTTCATTGCATTTATGTACTGGTAATACTAACTCTTCTATCTCTTTAGATTCTACAGGAGTGGATAAAACACTGTGGAATCATAGGCTTGGATAAATTTACTATCCTCACTGCACTATGTAGCTGGAACTATTTGAAAGCTTGCTTCGGCCACCAAGGCCATGATACACATTGTCATGTTTACAATTTTAATTGTTGCACTGTTAGTGCTTAATTATTGTTTTCTAAAACATCCACTCATGTTCATGAAAATGCTAATTTTAAGTTTTATGGAAGTTTTTCTCTTTCTTTATCTTCGATACTATAGTTTCCAGTTATTATTTTATGTGGTTATGTATATGTCCATATTCCTTTCTTTGTTTTCAAATGGTTCCTGTGTTTACATATTTGAAATGAATAGGTGTTTTTGTGGTTACGTATATGTCTATAATCTCGTGTTTGTCCTGAAATGAATTCCGAGTAAAAATTGCAATTTGAAATGAATGAGATTTTCTTTTTCTTTTTCTTTTATCTAAATAAAACCAGGGTAAAAATTGCAATTTGAAACTAAAGAAATTGTATTTTTTTATTGAACAGATTTTCATGGATGGATTTTCAACATTATCATGTGAGAAATTGGTCCAGACTCGAGAGGGGGGCCCTTATCCCACCCCTGTACCATCCGTCTCCTTTTCAAAAAGAAAAATATGAATAGGTGTTTTTGAAACTTATTACTAAGGCCTTCTTATACATCATAATCCATGCCTAACTCGCACAGTGATCAATTTTGACCTGCTATAATTTGTTGCTCATTTCGGAAGAAAATTATATTCATTGCATACATATCATTATCACACTTCATTGTCAGGGTGTTTTTTATTCATTGTTGCGATGGTTGGGTCCTTATAATAGTTCTGAGAGGTCCAGTTAGATTGAAGTAAACCCTTGTTTCAAAATAGAGTGTGTACATTGTTCCCTTGTTCTAGGTCACAAGCATCCCACACTAACGAGTAGGGAAGAGCTACTTCCTCCAGTGAAGCCATTGAAAAAATGTATTTTCCGATTAATATATACATTGGGGCTACCTCTTTGAAATACGGAAGAAAGAAGGGTCCAAGGTAATCCGCTTGAGACCATAGTTCCCTTCTAGTTTGGGGATGGGGGAGGGTAGTGTTATAGATAATGCTTCACTAGTGATCCATACTAGAGTTTGGGGATTGGGTTGGGTTGTTGGAGGATGTTGAGAGATTCTCTCAACCTCTCCCTCTAAGATTGGAATCAGTTGGATGTCTCTCCAACTATATATATACCTAATGTATTCAAGTATATGTGTGAAATACAATTATAGTTTCTGTGAATCTTGTGCAATGGATGCTCTCCATTTTTCTTATTTGGTATCAGAGTTGAGGTTAAGGATCATGAAACCATTCGTGTCTATGTGAGGGAGTGAGGTTGTGTGTTGTTCATATCCGAGCCTATGGAAGGCTGCAAACTTATAGGGAGTCATGATTGGTTAGAAGGAGCATTGCTCATGAATTGAACCACTTTCTAAGCTACTGTATTGAGATATTGTGTGACGGGCGTTCGATGTTGTTGTTGCTTCCAGAAGGAGGATGCAAACAATATATTGTTGAACATTGTTATGTGATGCATTATCGAATAAGTGAAAATTCGATTCTGAGGGAGGCCACCAGTCTGAGGAAACTCGTTGAAGTGCTGGGATGAACAAAGAGAAGTGTGTAGAGGTAAAAACCAAACGTTGGAGTATTGTTGTAATCGTTTGTGGAGTTTCCCTCCTATAGAAGACATTTGTAAATGTTTTGAAAATATTTTTGTTTTGCTCAGCCAATATGTTCCATACCATATGATACAACATGTACATCGATTTAAGATAAGAGTGCATCGCATCCCATATTGTATTCGTCAGAAGGGAAAGCAAAAAATCTAGTATGAATCATGCTCTCGCTCCTCCATCAGATATTCATAAGATTATAATGGAGAAATTGCATCTGTTTTTGCTGCATCATTGTGCAATAAACTTGTGCATTGACATCTGAACCGTGGAAGAGAGATCGTTGCAATATATGGAGGAGAGACTCTACATTGGAAAATTTCATTAATTGAGCATTGTGATTATTTGCCTCAGCTGCCATTGAAGAAGGGGACATTGTTGGAATCAAGGAGCTGCTATTGTGAAAGATCCATTTTTTGGAGCTGGCATTCAAAGAAAATGGCCATCAGAAATGTTTCCCTTGGCGAATTAGTATTTGATATCCCACTATGGATTGATATCAAGGAGGAGCCACTGTACAGAATATGTCTTCCTTTCTTGTTGCATTTATACCGATATATATATTTAATTATGTGTATTGTGAAAGTATGTGTTGTAATGGCAATAGAGTAATTACTAGTGTTGTTAGTGTGAGTTAATAGTTTAGAAAGTGTAGTAAACTAAGGACTCTTGTCTCTTGATATAAGCTAGAAGCCTTAGTTTCAAGAACAATCGCTCTTATGTTTTAAGTCACTTTGTATAAGTGAATTTTGAAGACATTCTATATGAGGTATGTTCATAGGATGCTTCATTACTTGACAACTTTTCTCATGGAAGCCTCGGTGAGCTGAGTTTTTCAATATTGTCTATTGTACAAGTTAATGAATTATGGTCTGAAGCATTTATACTTTAAATGAGTTGAATGGTAAGCTCGAAGAAGAGGATGAGAAAGAGCGTAGTCTAGAGGCATCAAAGTGGATGTAGGCATTGATGAAGACCATGCCAGACAAAGTTAAAATGTTGCAACTACTTTTTCTTTGTAATTGTGATTTTTATTATTGTAAGATTTTGTAATGTAAGCATTAAGGGGGGTGTTAGAGATAATGCTTCATTAATGCTTCATACTAGAGTTTGGGGATTGGTTTGGGTTGTTGGAGGATGTTGAGAGATTCTCTCAACCTCTCCCTCCAAGATTGGAATCAGTGAAATATTTGTTCAACTATATATATACCTAATGTATTCAAGTGTATGTGTGCAATACAATTACAATTTGTGTGAATCTTGTGCAATGAATGCTCTACATATCATTATCACACTTCATTGACGACTCCTCAATCTCACACATTTCCACTAAAATATCAAGAGTTGAAGCTCTGATGTCACGGTGTTTTTTATTCATTCTTGCTATGATTGGGTCGTGATAACAGTTCTGAGAGGTCCGGTTCGATTGAAGTAAACCCTTGTTTCAAAATAGAGTGTGTGCATTGTTCCCTTGTTCCAACAAAAACATGTAATCTATCTTTCCATAATTTGTATTCATTATGGGTAAAATTATTTTACATAGTAATTATTTATATAAAAAATATTTTATAAATAAAATATTTTTCTATAATGTTAGAAAAGATAAAAATAATAACAAACATTTCAATTCTTATTGCGTTCTAGTAGTTGAATTTTACTTTTTTATGTTATTGTAAAAGCATTTTTATTACCTTGGAAATGCTATTTTTATCATTTTTATTATATGAGTCTCATGTTATAATTAAACTAGTAATAATCATTTTATACAAGTGGTTGATACGTAAAATTAATGACTTTCATTGGTGTATATCAACAATTTTTATAAAGTGGTTGTTTCTAGTTGATGGGACATGCCTTGGGGACCACCACTTATGTATTAATTAATTATTACATCAATGTAATATATAACAGTAATAATGTATTAATTTAATCCTCTTTTTTTTATGAATGGTTTGGTTTTTTTCTAAAACCCTCGTTTTGACTATTTGTATCAACAACGATGGTGGGGGGGGGTGCTAGTCCCCTTTGAATCCTAAATCCCATGCATTTAAGACCATGGAGTAATCTTCAATCAAGAATCTGAAATCCCATCCTTCAAAATTCATAGGAAAACTAGATGAAATCCCAAAAGTAATAATTCCTCCATCAACATCAAGGAAGAAAGATCTTGCTTTCGTAGATCGGGTTCTGATTGGCTAGTTCATAGGGATCTGGCCTTTAGAAAAAATTGTGGCCTTCTGGTTGGAAAAAATTTGGAAGCCTCTCATCAAAGTCTCTTTAAATTTTTTCTTCTTTGGGAGATGGTTTGTTTCTTTTCTGTTCAAGATTAAAGAAGATCATGATTTGATCTTCCAAATTGATTATTATTCTTTAGGCACATGAGGCATGTATATGAATAAATAGACCCATGAATTTATCCTAGAAAATGATGTCCTCTCTGTGATTCTAGTCTGGGTTAGGCTTCCCCGCCATCCACTCCATTTTTGGAGTGATGATGCTCTGTGAAGTATTGAAAACCCAAAGAGAAAATTTTCTCTTGCGCCTGAATCTATGTGTAAGTATATATAGATAATGGAATCGTTGAAACCATGTCAATTTCACTCGACATCTGGTATCATGTTCAAAAAATCAACTAAAAACAAGTCCCATTTAAGTGCAAGGCCTACCATCAATATGGCCATTTTTCCAAGGATTGTAAGAAAGCGAAAACCCAAAACCGATCGAGGGCGAATAAGGAAGGGAAATTGTAAGAGGTTGCATGGAAATATGCTTCACATGAAAAAAGATATGAACTATGGTAGTGGGAAAGGAAATAAAATCCCCTCCTTATTGGGTCCACCTATAAATTTGAACCCTTCCGCCTCCTTTCGACTGAGTGATAGAATTTTGTCTACTCTTTCACCAAATCATAGGGACATTCAGGCCAACCAAGATGAAGCATTTGTTTCAAAGAAAAAATATGAGGCACTATCAATGGATGAGGAATGTGTGGAACCTACAGTGGGGGATGCCTTGGAATCTACAAAATCTTAGGTGAGCCCATCAACTCTACCAATTTTGATCCCCTCTTTTTTTGTTAGTCTCATCAAATCTTGAGAAGAGAAGTAAGTTATTTTTGAAGCACCAACTATCATGAGGGTTTATATCACTCGTATGCGTGAAAGGGATACTTTCAAATATGAAGATAATGCTTTTTCAGAAGCTAGATAGACATGTAAGAGTGAAATCATATAGGATGAGGAAATGTAATATCAAGCCTTTGAATAAATTGTACCAAAATGATCTAATTGGAAACAATAAAAAATGGTTCGTGAGGAGCAAGCAATCAAAGACATCCTACATGGTGATAAAAAAACTAGGTCCTATAATGATAGGTGGTTCCAAATTAATGAATAATCCTGGAGGAAATGTGGGTAATAGAGGTGGAATCCAATCAAACCCCTATAAATGATGAAGTTGGTCTCTTGGAACCGGAGGGGGTTGGGAAACAATATCAAAGTTAATGTTGTAAAAGAGTTTCTAAGAACATGAAAGCCCCAAATTATCCTCATCCATGAGTCCAAATTGTGTCCATTTGGGACTTTAAAGATAGGGAGAAACATTGGAACTCCAATGCATCCATTGGAACCGATTCTAAAGTTGCTTTAGGTGGGTTGTGTACAATATGGAGAAAAGAAGAGGTAATCCTAATTTCTAGTGACATAACTTAGCATTGGATGTTAACAAAATTCAGGTGAATTTATTCCAATACAAATTTTATAATGAACGATTTATATATGGAAAATAAACCTTTGGATAAATATTATTGTTGGAGATCCTTGAATAACATTATAGGAAAACATTTCTCTATGGAATGCATTCTTGCTGGAAATTTCAATGTAGTCAGGAAAAGTGCAGAAAAATGAGGGATTTTTGGCATAGATCCTTTTCGGCTAAAAATGGAAGAGATAATGTATCAATCCAAAAAAGGAATATTCACCTGGTCCGTATGTGGTTTAGACCAAGCCACATTGCAACTAGATTGGACCGATTTCTAGTGCAAAGTAGATTTCTACAAGAAAACTCATCCATCAAATCTTACATTCTTCCTTCTCTCACCTCTGACCATAATCTCATCTCCCTACTCATCACCTCCATCCCTAACCTTGGACCGATTCCATTTCATTTTAACCCCATCTCGCTTAATTATCCTGAAGTTTTAAACATGGTGGAAAGTGACTAGAAAACATGGTTACTTGGAACCCTTGTTTGTATCTAGGAACAAAAACTCATTATGGTCAAGGTTCACCTTAATAAATAGGAAAAGAATATTTTTGTAGCCCCCCAAAAAGAAAAAGAAAATCTCAAACTAAATTTGGATGCCTTCCAAAAGGGAATGGAAACTAAAAACATAACAGTTAATTTGCAATAGGAGGAGATGGAACTACAAGTTCATTACCAATGTGTTGCAAGAAAGGAACATGATCATTGGTGGTTAGAATATCGAAGCTTATGGATTCAATCTAGGGAAAAAAAAACAAGTTCTTCGATAACCAAAAAAAATCTAGGCTCTTGATGAACAATGTTAGAAGTATATTCAACTAGAATATTGTACCCAATTAACTGATTTCTCTGAGATAAAAATGGATGCTAAAAATAACTTCTTTGATCTCTTTAGAAAAAAAAAATAATGCTAATCCCTCTAGCATGGATTCCATGCTAGAAAATATTCCTCCTAATGTATCCAGAGAATAAAACGAGGATCTTTCTCTCCCCATATATGAATTCGTAAATTTACACAACCATATGGAGCTTGGGGTTCTATAAGGCCACATGCATGGATGGATTCTCCATATCTTTCTACATGAAGTTATGGGACATAATAAAACATTATTTGAGGTGCATGTTGATTTACTATAGATATCCTTTCATCTTGGGGGGAATACCTGTAACGTCCCTGTCCATCAAACCCACTGTCGGGCAACGCCACTACACGGAACATACACTTATAAAGAATTTTCATTAAATCAAATTAACACATTTAACATGGAGTTACTGTTGTCATACAGACTTAAATAGAATTAACAATAGTTCAAACTTGCAACATAATACATGATAACATTTCAAGACACAGACGTGCATCACATATAAATCAAGTACAACATTAATGCTTATCTTTTAAACTGGAATAACACCACCAACTATGTGCATACCTTCCATGAACCTCCCAGCCTTGGACCACGCTGCTCATCACTCTCAGCAGTAGGTCACCCCCGAGTTGGGTCTAAGCTCCACTAGGAAAGGGAATCCTAGGCTAGGCAAGGTCAATAGGAAGACACACAGTTTATGAGGATGGATTCTCTCCCAGGAGCCACTTATTCCCACTTCTCACAAACCCTCATTCCCCACATGCTTGTCCCACCCCATGAGTATACACCTTCACTGTCACCTAGACAGTCCTTTGGCTGCTAAACCTCCCTTGCCTTGGGCTTCAACAACAGGTTGGACCAGAATTATCCGAGCTCTGTGGCAGCTATAGGACCCCTTCTAGGAGTTCTCACTTCCTCCGCATACTCTCTCACCTAGAGAGATTGTTGCACACAAGCCTAAAAACCTGCTTCTTGAGCTCCATTCCAACATAGGGAGGACAACAATAATGCTCAGCAAGGAATAGATGTCGGTAGCCAATCACACTCAGCCAAGGGACTGTGTGGCCACAACAACCCACAGTTAAAACACACACAACATAAACAATTACAGTATGCTCAAGTTTAGCAGAAGATAGCAACCCAAGCAGTCAAGCACGAAGTTAGATTTGTAGTGTGGATAAATGTGGGTTCACAAGACACACAGGTCGGCCTTTCCCTCCCGACTGGTTTCTCATATATGTGTGGTTATGCAGAGGTCCAACGTAGAGGTAAAATGGGTATAGACTAAGGGTGCATCAAATTCTCAAGAAACATCACAGGATGACCTCAGAGTTTCGGGTTTCATATGCGTACATGAATATTGCAAAGGTCAAATAAAGAGGCCACGAGATTCACAGGAACACACCGATAGACTTTTGGTTCTAGTTATCAAGAATGCATGACAAGAAAATTAAGTAGAGGTCGATCACAAAGGTAACATGGTTCAGATAGCGGATGGAAGAATGGAGGAAGAACCCCCATCACGGCTCAATTCTTGGGTTAAATTGCATGTGCCTGGGCCGACATATGTCTCCCATGAAGCTACATGCAGTCCATCAAGTATGTGTTCCCTTTTTCACACATTGGAGCTGCATGCGTTGCCTCTCCCAATACATAGGATAAAAACATACCTTTCACACCACTTTGGAAAAATAATAAATTATTATTCCCAAGGACTTAAGCCCTCAAGATTACCCCTCTTCCAACCTTTCAGCCCCCTTTCCCTTACCCATTTTTTGGAATCTTAGTTCCCCATCACTCTTTATTCTTGGTCGGTCAACACGCAGTGATGCTTATATATTATATTAATGATCTGCATAATTACATATACAAAAACAGGCTCCTGGCCTTTAACTCCTACACTCTTCAGCCTGAAAAACACATAAGCCCACTAGCTTATATACACTTGGATCACCATCCTATAAAACATGTTTACAATACATAGACATAACTAGGGCATGTCCTTGGGGTATTAAAATCCCCTCCCCTTATTTTTGCACTATCCTCAGTGCAACGTTTACACAACATCAATGAGATTTCTAAAATCTTCAAAAATATGCGGGTATTCTACTCGCATAGCATCCTCATGCTCCCATGTCGCATCCTCAAGACCGTACCAGGTCTAGTGGAACTTTACAAGCCCTATGTCTTGATTCTAGAGCTGTTTGTTTTTCCGGTCCAATATGCACACAAGATGCACTTGGAAGACACCTTCTTGCTCCACCTGAATCACATTCTAATCGATAACATCATTAGCATCAGGTATATATTTTTTAAGCAATGAAACATGAAACACATTATGTATAGTCATGGATGCAGGTAATGCAAACATAAATGCAACTGGCCCAATCCTTTCTAGGATTTCAAATGGCCCACAAAATCTGGCTGCCAACTTGGCGCATTTTCCCAGCTTCAGGGAACTTCTATTGGCTTTTACTTTCAGGAAAACATGGTCACCCACTTTAAACTCCCTGTGGGTTTTGTTTTTATCAACATTACTTTTCTGCCTGTCTTGGGCAACTTTCAAATTCTGCTTAATTTTTAGTAATTGTTCTTCCATTTCCTTGAGCAACTCTGTCCCAACTACTGCCCTATCAGCTGGATTATCCCATCTTACTGGAGTATTTCACTTTATTCCATAAAATGCTTCAAATGGGCTCATCTTCAACGATGCTTGATACCCATTGTTGTAGGCAAATTCTACCAAATGTAGGTAGTCTTCCAATTTCAATGATTTGTCCATCACATATATCCTTATCATGTCTTCTATTACTCTATTCGCTCTCTCAATCTGCCCATCAGACTTAAGATGATAGGCTATGCTGAAGTTTAGATTCATTATGAATCCTTTGAACAAACCCTTCTAGAACTTGGAGTTAAATTTTATGTCCCTATCAGACACAATTTTCTTGGGAATACCGTGCAATCGTGCTATTTCCCTCATAAAAATATCAACAACATTAGCTTCCTTGTGAGTAGTCTTTAGTGGAATAAAATGGGAAGCTTTCGTCAGATTTTCCACTACCACCATGATTGAATCATGTTGCTTGCCTATTCTAGGAAATCCTGTGATGAAATCCATTGTCACCACTTCCTACTTACACTTAGGAATGGATAAAGGTTGCAGCAACCCTGTTGGGTGCATGTTCTCATATTTAACCTTCTGTCACTCCATACATCTGGCGATGTATTCACCAATATCTTTCTTCATACCTGGACAAAAGTAATGGCACTTGACTGATGTCATAGTTTTCTGATATCCAGGGTTCCCAACATAAGGCACATTATGCAATTCCTTCAAAATCACAAGTTTTAAGTCATGGACATTAGGTACATAAATTGTGTTCTTGTACAAAAGTATTTCATTAGTTTCCAATTTATAAATATCCACTTTCTGTGGCATCTTATTGTTACACATAAAAAATACTCACTTTGATAGTGTCACAAGTGTCATCATTACAAGGTTCGCAAGTGTCTCTTTTTGCTCACAAGTGTCGCAAGAGTTAAAGAAATCATACTGCCATGATGCCCATGTCGTGCCTGTAAACAACATCAAGAGGAAACTTGGCACATGTCAAACACTTGATTTGGAAGAGGAGGAAAGGTTAACTAGGATCATGAACCTTTTTCCATATGAAAACACTCAAAAAACTAAGTTTTGAAGGAGAGCACTCCCCTATACCTTCTCTGGGAGTGCTGGCGCTCCCCCTTACACTGTTTGGGAGCATTATAAAGTTGTTTTTGCCCTTCTGAGGGAGCACTGGTGTCTTTAGGAGTGTTGGCGCTCCCCTAAACACTACTAGGGAGCGCTACAACGCTCTGATGGCCCTTTTAAGGGAGCGCTACCTATTTTAGGTAGCAATTGAGTTGTTGATATGAATGGGGGAAGGATCTTTTCATTCTTAGACGGAAGTTGAGCTCAAATACCTAGTCCAAGAATGATATTAGGGAATATCCTCAACTGAAGGAGGAAAATCCTCACCTTCCCCAAGGATATCTCAAGTGGTTAAAGCCTCTCCAAGGCTATATAAGCAAGTTTTCTAATGGTGAAAAAAGACAGGAAAAAGAGAATCACACCAAACTTATGATCTTATAAGTGGTTCTGAAACAGAGATATTTTGGAAGAAAGAGACCTATGATCTCATAGGGAGAAATCGATGAATCTATCATCATTCGGATCGTGGATCTTTTGAGCAAGAGTTAGACAAGGAGGACTTGGCAGAACTGTCGCATTCCATCTACGGCTGTAAGCAATGTTTTGTCCTCATTAATATAATTTTCTTGGCCTGTTTCTTTCTAATTCATGTTCAATATCACATGAATTTGTCTCTTTAGTAGATAGACCTATTTCAAACTAATCTTGATAGAGTAGGAAGTGGTCGTACTTTGTTTGTC
>JZKD02S1612357.1:0-11058 GCA_000966675.3 Picea glauca | reverse complement strand
AATAAGAAGTATAATTTGAATTTAAAGGTTTTCAACTTAAGAGAAGCACATGTGTTAGTAAAAAAAGTAATAGATACGAGACTATAAAATGTACGCATGCCACCGCCTTTGATTTCGACAAGAGGAGTATTGGAGTTATAAACCAAATTCATCTTTGTTGTCGGCGTGAAAATATCTAAAACATACTTACCTACAAGTATAGATACCATTATAGATACTCGCATACCGGTATAGATATTTGAACAATGTGCTTGCATACCAGTACAGTTACTCGTGTTATGTGGGATCACTGGGATTAGGAGCATCCAGATCGGTCATGATCTGAATATGTCAGGTCGAAAATCACATAATTAATTCAATCAAACAAAGCATTATTCTCTCTATGTTCTAGTTTTTATTTTACAGATAAACGAGAAGTAGAATTTTTTATTTAAGGGATTCCAATTTGAAATGTAAAGACTTACTAAAAAAACAAGGATAGTAGAGAAGAAGAACATGTTTAAATAAATGCTCGAAGATGAGGTGACACGTAGCCCAAGGGAGGCCACGCAACCCCCTCATAGAACTTGCCATAAATATGGTTGGCCGCCACCTCAGTCATTATTCTTGGATGGAGGACGACCATAAATGCCCGTAGAGGGAGGGAGGACAACTCCCCTGCGCAAGATTAATGGTGGCCTCGACGATTAATTGTAGTAGGGTGATGTTGGGTACGGGAGGTAGAAGAGCGGTCATATCCGCCCCTCGATTAACTATCTAGCTTGGACATGACATTCACCACTTCGCCTCAGTTATCTAACTCCTTGCTCTGCTCGGGAATTTGGTTTTGGTCCAGTCGGTTCTCTCTGGCCTCATACATAGATTTCTTCCACTTCCAGGCTCCACCATGCCGAGAGAGAGAGAGAGGGAGGAAAACCTAGGCAAGGTCCTGCCTGGTACAGTCGCGCGGCAAGGCATAGACACCTGCACAATTTGGAGAGGGCTTTGTCCATAGACCGAACTCAACTAACCGCGCAACCACATATTCCTTCAATGGCCTTTGTGGAGGAGGAATTCCCAAATGAACCAATTCAGCTTCCACCAGAGTCACTCCTCTACACGGTCCTGGATGTCTATGATAGCCCCAACACCAGTGTTGTTGCTACAGATGCAGTGACGACCATGGATGGCACCACTTGCATTGTTCAGGAGGAACTCCCCATGACAGATTGTCAGGCTGAGCCTCCAGTGTTGAACGTAGTTAAGGATTGCGACTAGACTCCACCTAGCCTCTTCATCTTGGAGCAACTGGAGCTTATTTTTGAAATTAGAGGTTATGTGATGGAGAAAATCCATTGGCACACCCTTATCAATAGCCCCATCGACATGTTGTTGGATTCCTTCTCGAACGTGTTAGCCAAGCAAAGGTTCCTGACTTGCGCACGACCCTACATGCTCAAACCCAACGACAGTACCCTTCACAGCGACTCTCCTGATGGCAAGTTCCACTGTTTTCATAGCCCCTCTAATGTTTAATTATGCACATTTCTTTGAGCCTCACTGACATAGTGATGGAGTTTTCTTCTTGTAAACCTGGTCTGGTACTTTGTTCAGTTTTTTGCCTAGTTTTAATTTTCATATTTTGTTAGTATGTCTAGTATGCCCAGAAATATTTGTGAGCACTACCAACTGTCACCTGCTCTGGTTTCCTACAAAATGGCAGGGCAAGTGGTGGCTTCCCTTTTTGTCTGAAAAAGCAATTGGCTTCCACCTGTTTCAGTTTCCACTAGTTTGGTGGAACAGGTGGCACGCCGATGACACATATCAATTTTGTACAGTGACAACACATTAATAAGGAAATAACCCCCTTATTTATTTACAAAAAAAATACATGTGTAAATATATAAATAAATAATACTAGAGTATAAAATGTGCACATGTCATCGACTATGACTTAGATAAGAGGAGGTGTTGTAATTACTGAAGGAATGGAATCGAACCCATTTTTGACCTCCATATTGTAGTTATAAACTACAATCATCTTTATGCTCAATGTGAACATATCTAAAACATCCCCTATAACTCCCCAACTATCAGTGGCCCTGTCAATGTGACATAGCACCCCCTGCCTCAGCAAGTTCTGCACGACCTCTCGGTCTCTGGATCATTCTTCTTCTGAGCCAAAATAGCTCTTCGGGCTCCTGTTGGAACCCTTTGAACAAATCCACAGGTCTCTTTGTCCTCTCGCACAGGCCTTGAGAAAACCTATGCACACGCTCAGCTTTCGGCACTCTTCTCTGTTCTGAACCAACACACCTTTCGCGTTTCGGGGTTTTGGGACTCCTGCATGTGAGCTCTCCCAAATTTCTTGTCCTTCCAACTCCCAGTTGTCGAAACGTCAAAAAGGGCTTAACGACTCTGGGTCATCCCCTTAGCCTCCAAATGCTTTCGAGTTTTTGCGTTTCGCGATTTCATGATTCCGACTGCAACGATTCTAGGTCCTTTGAACTCCCAGACCCTGAAATACCGAAATCTACCCGTGACCATGGTCCGCTTTTCAGGATTTTGGAATTCGCGATTTCGCAATTCCGGCTACAGACGGTTCCTGGTCCTTCAACCTCTCGAGTCCCAAAATGAAGAAATACTACCCCTTGAGAGAACCTTTCAGAGTTTTCCCCGAACCTTGACCACTCACCACGTGTCCCCTTGATGAACAATATTGATTCTTTTGCAATTTCGTGAGATGGGACTTCTTATCTCACAACTCCTCCTCGAACTCTTGATGCCTGAAATGTAGAAAAGGGATTGGATCTTTGACACCTGTCCTCCAAAATGGATGGCCTCGATGCTTCGAGACTTCACGAGTCCTCTTCCCTCTGTTGTTATGAGGATTAAACCCATCGCACCTCCCTCTAGATCCGACGGTTATCGGTCCTTGGTGCTAGATCTGACGGCCCAGATCTTTTTTCCTGTGCACCTCCCAGGCACTCAACCCTGTGCACGTATCCTTGATCTAGTGGATCTGAGGCCACCACGCTCAATATTCAACGACGGGCATGATTTTACGAATCAGGAGTTTGTGATGCAGCGACTCCAAAATCCCTTGCCACTCCAAACCCCGAACTCCGAAATAGTGAAATTTGAGCACGAGATTTTGGGATTTCACGAACCGGGAGTTTGCGATGTAGCGACTCCAAAATCTCTTACCACTCCAAACCCCGAAATCTGAAATAGTGTGGATATCTAAGAGTTTAAACCCCTTGCACCTTCGCCTGATCTAACGGTTGTCGGGTATTGGCGTTAGATCTGACGATTCAGATCTATCCCCCTTGCGCTCACTCCTCCTATGTGCCTGGATGTAGATTCAATAGTCCAGATCTTTCCTCCCAGTGCCAGTCTAATGGCAGTTGTGCTCCTCCTCCTAAGCTTGTGCCTCTTCCCTTCCCTCGGAAGAAATTCGACGTTTGAAGGTCTCGGCCTTCGATGCTTCCCTTGCGAGCTCGGTTCCTTTGGGTCTCATCTTCGTTATAGAAATGCTCCCCCTCCTGAGCTTTTTCAACTCAGAAACCTCGAAAGGGTTTCTTTGTGCATGTTCTTCTCACGCCTCCTCTTCTGAGCTTATGGACTTAGACCAAGTCCATTCCCGCACACTCCTGGTGCTGTTGAGATTTCAAATAACTCAATTCCAAGTATTTCTTGAAAAGAAATGCTTCACACCCTCTTGGCGTTCTTCTACTCGATGCACACCTTGCAGATCTTACAGAGTGTTCAACAACTATGGAAGTGTCTCTCCTCGACACTTCTTCTCTCTGAACTTGAAATAGAGTCCCTCCTATGCACTCTATGCACACGCTCAATGCCCTCCTGGTAGAGCTTTACAAAACCTTAAGTAGTTATGTTTCTTCTCTATGCCTCCCTTTGCACAGTTCCTCCTCCAGAGTATTCAATAACTCTGAGGCTTCCTCCTTGAGTCAATGACTTCAGTTGATGTGTCCTTCTGGCACGTCTTTGTCTGAACTCCGCAGAATTCAGAAGTGCACTCCTTGCACTGGCTTGCAGAACCTGTAGTATTATGTCATGCAACCCCTTGCATGAAGCCTCAAAGAACCCAAACCTGAAATCAAAGAACTCACAGATAGGAAAATCTATCTATCTTCTGCAGATGGAACTTAATATACATATACAGCATGAATGAACACACAACATTCATAAAAGACACATAAACACATAGAAAACACATATGTAGGAAAAACTGCTTGTATTAACATCAATGTTTATTTACAATGTGTTCGAGCTCGGACTACAACAGATTTTTGACTCCCTCTCTTTTCTCTATCTTATGTTCTATCTGCCTCTCTACCGACTAATGCCTACAGATATAAAGAATATTTTTTTACAAAAGGGGGCTCCTCGAGCTCTTCCCTCCATCCTCACTAACTCACATTAATTACAATGAATTACATTGAATGGTCCATCTAATACGAATTAGATCTAGATCCCCATCAACATGTTAGCCATTAAATGTGACACTAACTACAGCCTACTCAAAGGTACAGCTTGGCTCTTCGACCTTACAATCATTTAATTAAATTTTCAAAATTTGAAAAATGAGAGGGCTGCGCCTCTCTCCTTCCATTGAATGCACGCTTCATGTGTTGGCTGGCTGGCGCTTGATGACGTTGGAGTGATGCTCCTGCATCACAATGTTGACATCTCTGGGATGAAGTTAATTAGGTGAGAGTCATTTATAATATACGTGCAGCTCAGTGAAAGTATGATAATGGTTTATACTTTCTCAAATGATTTGAGATACGTGTGCAATATAGTTAAAACCCCATTGCTCTCCAACTCGTAACACACACATTAATTGAAATTGAAGCCCCATCTCTCTTCACCTAGTAGTTCCACGACTCTCCACTCGGTAATGCATGCATTAATTGAGCATCGGATAAGCGTGGCATGAGTCCATGCCATTTTTAACCTACCATAAAAATGAACGCCTACCCCCAGTATAATATGTGTGCTCCATGGAAATGAGGTTGAGGTAGTTCCTACTGATCACCCAAACGCGACAATAAAAAAATTTCATACATATTAATCCAGGATAATCATCTAGACATGGAAATCAATAACATGATTAAGTAAATGTGAAAATATAAACATGTTAATGAATGCATTCATAAATGTGAGGAAGTTATGAACATTAAATACCATTCATTGATTTGGAAGGACGAAAAAGAATATGCCAGAATCCTCAATTACTAGCCATAAGATTAGAATTTATAATTAAAAGATCATAAAATGTATCCATTTCCAATAGGTGTACGCATATCTGCGTAACTATCAACGTAATTAAAACTCTCATTTAATATTGGTAAATTGGGCCACCAGAAAGGCACCTCCTTCCTTCGCCACTCAACACACAAGATTTTAGCATGTAGTTAATTATTTCCATTGTAATCTACCCTTGCCTATTTTGGTTGAGCAAGGAATTATTGAATAAATGTTAGTATGTTACTTGCCTCCACTAGTTGACATATAAACATCCCTCACGAGTCTAAGTAAGTGGGACACTTCAGCAAAATAATTCAGTATGACAGTCCTGTCAATTAGTTGCTTATTAAACAACCCTCGCAATTCCGGTGAGATGGGTGCTTCAGAAATAAAAACAACAACTCCTTTTTGTAACTGCACAGACTGTAGAGGAAAAAATTGCCCTATATAGTATTAAGAGGGAAAACTTCTCGTCTGAATAAAATGGTGGTGATTTTTTGTTTCTATTATGTTTCTTCATATTCTTGTTGAGTTTTTCTCTCCTTGATTTCTATTTTTGCATTATTTAGTGCATCCCATGGCTTCTAGTGCGGATTGTTGATGTAAGTTGTATATCAATTTGTATCGGAGTGTTAGACCTTGCAAAACGTCTCCTTGCAATCAGGAAGCAGAAGGCGGGGCCATCCAACTTTTTTTTCTTGGAATCAAATTCTACAATCAATTCTCTCTTCATAGCTTCCAGTGTCTCAGTCTTTAAGGAATTCAGTGTGCCCTTCACATGGCTTCTATTCCTCCCTTATCTAGGCTCTCCAACATTTCAGCACACTAGCTCCCCACAACATATCAGTGTGCCATACTAAACATCTTTTCTAATGTCTTTCTTGTAGCATTCAACATCATCTCTGAGTTTTTCTCTCCTTGATTTCTATTTTTGCATTATTTAGTGCATCCCATGACTTCTAGTGCAGATTTTTGATCTAAGTTGTAGATCAATTGGTATCAGAGCGTTAGACCTTGGAAAACTTCTCCGTGCAATAAGGAAGCATAAGGCGGGGCCATCCAACTTTTTTTTCTTGGAATCAAATTCTAAAATCAATTCTCTGTTCATAGCTTCCAGTGTCTCAGTATTTAAGGAATCCAATGTGCCCTTTACATGGCTTCTAGTCCTCCCTTATCCAGGCTCTCCAACATCTCAGCGCACTAGCTCCCCACAACATATTAGTGCGCCATACTCAACATATTTTCTATTGTCTTTCTTGTAGCACTCAAGATCATCTCTGGTGGATGAAAATCATTCCATTGCGTTGAGAACTATCGAGAGAAGATTGAAATTCCACCATGTCTATGCCAGTTCAAGAGTTAGTGTTAGATCTTCATGAATTCTTTTGCTTCCAACAATGAAGAACTCCACTACGTATGCAGGTCGACACCCATTTCCAATTGCCCAAATTTGTTGGGAAAATGAATGAATACATTTTTGATTCATGGATTTGTAGTCTTTCCACCTATTTCAATACTTCCAACGATATGGATGATACCACTAAGTTGTATATAGAGAGCCTACAACTAGAAGGCATCGCACAAGTCCAATGGGACACACACCTGGAAACATATGAATTGTTCATTGATCTTGGTGAGACAACGATGATGACTACTACACCCATCATGTCTTGGGATGGGTTCTATCATGCCTTGTGAGAGTGCTTCTATCCAACTAGATATATCAAGAACTTGCTTGAAAAATGGTTGTAGCTCCAAAAATTGTCCAATCAGTCTATCTAGAGCTACATGAAAGTTTTATGCAAACTATGCATCCAACTGCACAATGGTGATCCATAACAGGTATTAATTATCAAGTTCAATTCTTGTTTACAAATTCATTTTCATTGTGAATTTGATTTGTTTGAGAGTTCATCCTTAGACATGGCCTTCCTACGGGCCTTGGCCATGGAACATAAGGTGGTGTCTTACATCTGATCTCCTCAAATCCATTCTAACTTGACTTATCCTAATACTTCTCAATCTCTTTTCCACCAACTTCCCCTCAACTTCCAAAAATACACCTTGGTGAATTTTTCATAAGACTAATTCTCACACCTCTACTGATTTTCAAGCCCTTAAAAATTTGCAGACCAATAAGAGACTTTCGCCGGAGAAGTCGCTCAACCAAATCCCCTTGACTAGCCAAAAATTGTATCTCTGGGTTACCCCATCGAAGTTGACCCCTCTCTCATCTTTATGACCTCCCTGGAACTAGGAATCACTAATGTGCCACTATTGAGACATAACTATCAAATTAATCATGAACTGGGCACCCTCACACTGGACAATGGAAACCCAAAGAATCTAGTGTCCCAAAATTTAGTCCAATGATTGCAACTCCCTACAACTCCGCATATGGATCCGTATCAAATTGGTTGGGTACAGAAGGGAGACTCTCATATTATGGTTGTCCAATGTTTTGCCATCACCTTCCCTTAGCCCTTTCCACAATATGGTGTTCTGCGATGTTTCACCCTTAGAATGTGTATATTTTCTTTTTGGATTTGCTTACCAACAAGACCAGAATGCTTTGCATCATGTGAGGTATCATTAGTACCACCTACAACATGAGGGGCATACTTATGTGCTTACCTATGATGCTCACAAAGTCACCACGCCTCTTATCGATAAAAATTCAGTCTCCACAAAGATATGTCACTTTTTTTAGTGCATCCTATTAAATCTAATAACCTCACCAACTCGACACCTCCCGAAATGACTCCCTTGCTCCAAGAATTTGTTGATGTTTTGGGTAAGTTCTTTTTTATTTATTTGGTTGATATATTGATTTTCAATAGGTCATGGGTAGAATATCTTCAACATGTACATATTGTTTTGGAGTTACTATGGGCACATCAGTTGCAAGTCAAGGGAAAAACGTCTTATTTTAGACAAACTTTTGTGCAATATTTTGGGCTTTATCTTATACACAACATGGGTGCACCCAGATCCCTCTCAGGTGCAGGCAGGTATTATCACAATGACCAGTGCCATCCACTGCACATGAGCTTAAGATCTTCATGGGTGGCATCAACTTCCACAAAAAAAAATGTTTCTCAGTTTTCACATATAGCTAGCCCTTTACACCAAATAGTGAATCAAGTCAAATTCCTATGGAATGCAGAAGCACAACAACACTTTGACTGCTTAAATACAACATTATGCTCTTTCCAGTTCTATGTTTTCTGGATTTGGAACATCCCTTCGAGATTGAGACCGATGCCTCTGAATTTTCCATTGAGTTTTTACTTAAATAGGGAAGTCTCGGATGGCCTACAATTCAAAGAGGATTTCTGAGGCCAAAGTCAATTACAGTATATATGACAAGGGGTTATACAACTTAGTACAAGCATTGAAGTAGTGGCCCCACTATATTTTGGGAAAAGAGACAATTCTGCATACAGATCATCATCCTTTCATATTCATTAATTGGGAACTGTAAGATACATTAACAACACCATCTGATGTGGGCAACATACCTTCAGCAGCTCCATCTGGTCATTAAGTACAAGAAAGGGGTCTCTAACAAAATCGTTGATTTGTTAAGTAGACCACCCACACAAGTGATGCCCATTTTACAGGTGCATTGTGTAGCGTATGATGCCTGAAAGGAGCAATATGCTCACGATCTGTGTTTCAGGAAATTTGGGCAGTGCTACAACAATCAACAGTCACCAATCAAATGCCCTTCCTCGATTACACAATCTGTGATGGCTGGATGTATAAGTGGAACCTGCTGTGTGTATCACAGTCCGAGGATCTTCTAATTCTAATCAAGGAGGCACATGCCTCTTCGCACATGGACCATTTCGATACCAAAAACATGATTCTCAACCTCTAACGCCACTTTCTATTGGCCTATGGTGCCTAATCAAGTAGATAAATTTGTTCATGCCTACTCACTCTACTCACAAAGTCAGTCGTCTAACCATAAGCTTGGTATGTATGAGCCTTTACCAATACCATCTTATCCATGGGAATCTATTTCCGTGGATTTTCTGAGTGGTCTTCCTACAATGCTCCACAAACATGATTCCATTTGGGTTGTAGTCTGTCATTTTTCTAAGATGAAACTTTTTCTCCTCAGTCATACAGCTACTTCTGCCCCTCAGACCGTTGATCTTTTCTTCCGACTTATTTGGCCCCACCTTTGATTGTTTAGTATGATTGAGACTTTCGATTCCTCAGCACCTTCTGGCCCACCCTTTGGTCATTGGTGGATTGTCATCTTCGTTTTTCTACTTCCTTTCACCCTAGACCAATTGTTGTTAGCCATACGCTGGTCCACTCCCTTCATTGCTATTTTTCCTGGAACAAACAGTGGGATTCCTATCTACACATTATTCGGCTCAACTACAAGTGGGCCACACACTCCTCCACAGGTTTCTACGCATTTGAGATTTTCCTTGGCTTTCAGCACCTTGTGCCCACAAAGATGCCCATTATTATTTCTCCTGCTGGCTCTACACATCACCAATAGGAACAACAAAAAACACAATGGTTTATTCAGAAGTTTACTCAATGTGACACTCAGGTCGTAGCTTCTTTAAAAGCAGCCCAGGAACATGCAAAACAACGCCATGATAGGAAACTTAGTTTGTTTTCCTTCCAACTGGGAAATTGAGTTTGGCTCCTTTTGGGTAAGAAAATATTCAAAGGCCTCCGTCATAAGCTACACCCGTTGAGATACGACCCATACATAGTGTTAGAATGCATTGGAGAGACTGCCTATAGTCTGGAATTGGCATCTCAGTTGAGCATCCATGATGTTCTCAACGTCAATAATTTAAAGTGTTAGAGATAATGCTTACAGTTGTTGTAACTATGAGTTTCTAGGTTAACTATGAGATAATGCTTACAACTGTTGTAACTGTGAGTTTCTAGGTTAACTACTTTTAGTTAATTAGATCCACTTTCTTAGGATCTAGATTGCTAGGAGTCGGTGATTTGGATGCTATATATGTAACCTCCATTTGTTTATGAAATATTATTTGAATTGTGTTGTGTGCAATATGCCTTCTCTCATATTTTCTATTTTGTGTCAGATCTGAGGTGAGAGGCACAGAGAGCCTAATTTGATGTTGCGATGGCATTGTCAATAAGCCTGAAGAAATCATGTTGATTTTCCAAAGGAGCCATCTTATGATCACTTGCTACCCATGATATATGCATCTGCCGCAGACCTGGGGAGGTTCGTTGGTCGATGAATTGTTGAGCAAACTAGGTGAAGTTGTAGATTGCTGCAATCATATTTCTGCTATGAAAAATCACTTTTCCACTGCTATCCATTTATGTAGTTCGT
The DNA here is from genome assembly GCA_000966675.3 of Picea glauca. Lineage (NCBI taxonomy): Eukaryota > Viridiplantae > Streptophyta > Pinopsida > Pinales > Pinaceae > Picea > Picea glauca. The sequence continues at coordinate 461 of JZKD02S1612357.1, read as the reverse complement.
TTCCAGAATGAAACTACTAAGGAGTCGTGAGCTGGATTTGAGATGTTGAACAAAGCAGGGTCTCATTCTGAGGAGAATCAATCAAATCACAGGATCTAAACATCGATGACATTCGTCTCCAGGTTTCTGTTGATAGCCCATATGGTCACTTGAGCATATAAAATTTGTTGAAGAAAATGCAGTTGAGAGGAGTCGCATTGCCCAGCCACTATTGTTGTTTATGGATGAGATTGCTGCCTAATTGAGCCTCATGAATTACAGATCTATTACAGATTGCAAGGAAGGATCCTATCGTGATCTGTTGTAATCTGCACAGAGGAAGGAATGCTACCATATCTAATGATTGCAGAGGTACTCATTTTCTGATTAAAGTTTTTATTGATATGGAGAATATTGCATTGGAAAAATTTAATGGTTTTAATTTCCATACTTGGAAAGTAAAAATACAACTTCAAATGATG
>JZKD02S1612346.1:153073-170339 GCA_000966675.3 Picea glauca | reverse complement strand
ATTTCGCTCTAAGTTGTTATTTAGTATTCCATGTTTGGCCTTCGTAATAATCAAGCAATCTTGTAATCTTGCGAGAGCTTTCTTTGATTTCTTGTGTGTAACTGCGTTGATTCTTGCTCATCTTATCATTGTCCTCTTAGTTTTCAACGTTAGTTTTATTTTTCTTGGTTTCCAATATAAGCTTCTTGGAGCGTCACCTCATAATAGAAATCTGATGGTATCAGAGCTGTGGTCCAGGCCTATGCTCCCACCCAAAGACTGTACCATCCTGGTTTAACAACTCTCATCTCTATCGTGGCTGCCATGCACTTCTCCAGCAACAGATCCAGCCGGATCTCCACTCCCACCTCAGATCTTCATTATTTCTCACTCATCTTCGGTTTTCAGTGAAGCAATGGCCATCAATATCATTGTACTCACCTGAGCTTTAGCTTACTCTCGAGTGGTTTCAAATCAGGATCTGCCAGCCTGCGCCGCAACTCAGCCAATTTCCTATGGATTCTTTTCTTTCTGACGGCACCGAACAAAAGTACAGGACCAGCTCTAGTCAAGATCCCATCAGCCGTCCATATTCATAAAGGCAAGATGTGGCGCTTTCAGAGACTCTCTTTATCAGTCTTGAACTTATATCCTGTCGTTGGCAAGTTCTCTCCCAATAGTCGCACGGGCCTCTTGTTGCGCCATCCAATGAAGAGTGCCCTTAGATCGCCTCTTTTCACTCTAGGGTTTGCATGATAAGGAAAAGAATGGATACTTCATAGGTTCTTTTTAGTTTTCTTTGACTAATTAACTCCTAACATAACCATCACGGATAAGAATTTATGTCAAGGTATAAAAAAGAAAAAGTCAATTTATGTATGTACTAGAATTTAATATTTAAGTGGGGTATATTTATTGATTTTTTAATTTAAAAATTTAATTTGATGATTAACAATAAAAGATGTTAGTATATTTTTAATGGTCATTTCAAATTAATGAATATGATTCATTGTTTATAACTTCTTTGCATTTACTAATGCATTACTTAATAAGTTTACTTTTTCACATTTATCTAATCATATTAAAAAATTATTGTAAGGCTATATAATTGCCACTTTTAAATGATTGCTAGGTTTGAAATGTGAATTACATTCATTTTTTTTGTGGAGTGAGGTTTTAAAACCACCCATACCTATAGGGGTTCACCAACAAACTTTCCCACTCTACTAGTATTATGTGTAATTGATAAGAATTTTAATGGATTTGGATGAAAACAAAATAATATTAGAGTAGTCATAACCATTTAAAATTAATCCTTATATAAACAAAAATATTTAAAAATTCAATTTAGTGTATAGAAATTTTTATAACAATATAGATATTTATTTTAAATGAAAAATATTTGTAGTTTTTTTTTTAATTTAGATAAATAAAAAATATTTAAAAATTCAATTTAGTGTATATAGATATTTATTTAAAATAAAAAATATTTGTAGTTTTTTTTTAATTTAGGTAAACAAAAATATTTAAAAATTTATGTATAGTAATTTTTATAACAATATAGATATTTAAGTCCCCGAGGTGTAGGACAGTCGGTGATGGAGTGTGTTGTTAAGCCACTCCATGATGTTAAAGTCACCGGTTCCAAACCTGTGGGGACAAAAAATCCAACCATTTTAAGGGTTGGTGTGGCTCAGGCCGCGTGCGATCCCAAATATATGTAGTTTTTTAATTTAGGTAGTGTGTTATTTTCATATTTGTATGGGAATTCCTTATTTTCAACATCTTTGAAATGGGGAGTTTGGGAAATGGTACAAAACTTCTTCAATTGGATGAGAATTATTTTGGGATATTTTTTAGAGCTTCAACTTCAAGAAAATGGGAGCTTGGGTTTCTTAAATAGAGAGCTTTAAATTAAAATTGTATTAAATTAAAATGTGAATATTATTATTCCAATATTACAAATACATAATTTATTATAATTATTTTCAATATATTTATTTAAAATATCAATATAAAATAAATACCAAACTACACTAAATATTTTTTTTTTTAAATAAAAAGGCGGAACCTATTATATTATGACTTCATAAAAGGAGTACATGTGAAACGCAGATGCCAGTTGTCCTGCCTATGTAGGAAACCAAGACAGCCAGCCTACCCACAGTAGCATGCAAAATCATAGAGTTCACTGCACCACCCTGCCCGTAGGAAGCCACGGTATCCATTCACAATTGACAGCATTCCTATTTATTGTTCTAAGGCTAACCATGCTAACCATGCTAACATCTACAGAGCTACAACGCTAGTAAACGACTATAGAAAAATATTTGGAAAACATGCAAGACAGAAAAAACCTATTTCCCAGAGTCCTCGTGAGCTTCCTTCGCTTTTCCACCGCTGGCTGGGATGGCGAATGGCTGAGAACAGGTTGGGCATTGTTGTCACGGAGTGGCGCTGGAGTAGGTTGCATAGAGCATGTCCAAGCGTTGGCTAACACGGACTGCTCTGAAGAGTTGGTCATCGACCAGGCTTCGAACTTTGAATATCAACTGCAGATGCTCCGGGTGCAAGAGGGGTGGCGAGGGCGGCTTCTGCGGCTCATCTTTTGTTTCCCTACGTCCCGGCACCTCTGTGTTTATCTGCAATTCTGTGGGGATTTTCGGTGGCTCCTCCTCGACCACGCAGGTGGTGGGCTCGTCGTTTTGCGCTACATAAGGACCTGGGACACCTGTGGAGCAGGGCAGTTCTTCTGCTTCAGCGAAACAAGTCGGGGGATCCCAATTGTCTGGTACAATAAACATCTTGCTCTCTGAGAAGTCTGGTGGGAGTTCCAAGTCCGAGTCTTCTTCTACAAAAGTTTTGGGGGGCGAACTAGCTGTCGTGTTCACCCGACTCTGTCTCTGCCTAGCCATGCTCACGGCCCGCTGAAAATTCCTCTGTCTCTTCCTCCTGGAGTTGGCAGCGTACCAACCGGATCCCCTGCGGGGCTTCCCTCTCAGCCTCGGCATGGCAGGAGCAAGGAGCAAAGCCAGAACGCTGAAAACACCACAGCTACACCACCGCTCAGCAAGCTTCGAACTCAGACTAAGATTTCCAGTAAGGCACTGAAGGCAAAGATTATAATGGCTGCCATTAAAGCCAAGAGCTTAATGCTCTCGCTATCCATCCTATGAAAGCTCGTACAAGGCTCCATCAAAGAACGAAGGCCGACGGAGGTGGTGCCATTCATAAATGGCTGAGTGTGTGGTGAGAGCCATTATAAATGGCCTCCCCCATATCGCCTCCACGTGCTTCCCCTTGTTCGCGTGTCACCCCATCCGGGACAAACTACACTAAATATTATTTTAAAAATCATTTAAGTAAAAAAACTTAATAATACTCACTTTATAGTTGTGGATATGAAATTTTTTTAATGCATACATGTGCTTAGCTCGAACTAACATGAAAGTAGAATAAATCAATACTCTATCCATGACAAGCATTTGCTCACATCTTTTGTTTCTATCAACCAACCATATCATTGACTTTTATTGTATTTTCATATTACAGGAGTAGTATTATTTAGTTTTTTCCAATAAGAACAAGATTAATGCCTCAAATTTACAAAGAAGTTTGAAGTTTATATATGTAAAGTTTATTTTAAAAAGATGTTAAAATTTTATATATGTATTTTCAAATTTGTTTATCATTTTCTAATAGAATTATTATGGATATCAAAGTTTAGATAGTGTTAAATATATTTATATAATTATTAGTACAAATTAAATTAGTAATTTAGATATTGTATTTATTGCAATAAGAGCAATGTTATTACCCACGTTAAGGAAACTCATTTAACATAGGTTATTTTGTTGAAAATATTTTATAATTTATAAAGTTTACTTTTTATAAAATAAAATTAAAAAGGAAAAATATTTTCTACAAAATATAATTTATATAAAAATTATGTTGTTTTCAAAATATTTATGGAACTCATTCAGGTTCTAGAAACTGATAAGGAACGTCCCCTGGGAACTCTTTTGGGAACTTGGGAGTTTTTTGGGAGCTTCAACATCGAGAAAATGGGAGCTTGGAAACCAGTTTCCTAAATGAAGAGATTTAAATTAAAATTATATTAAATTAAAATGTAAATATTTTAATTCCATTATTACAAATACATAATTTATTGCAAATATTTTCATTATATTTATTCAAAATATCACTATAAAACTAAGACTAAACTACACTTCTATATTATTTCAAAAACTAGTGAAGTAAAAAAACTTAACAATACACATTTTATAGTTGTGGATGTGAAAAACTTTTAATGCATCTATGTTTTCCTTCAAGCCCAAACTAAACATAAAACTCTAATAAATCAATACATTATCCATGGAAAGCATTTGCTCCACTATGTAGTTGATATCAACCAACCATATCATTAACTTTTATTGTATTTCCATATTAGAAGAGTAGTACGATTATTCTTTTTCCAATAAAAAAAGAATAATGTTTCAAATTTACAAAGATGTTTGGTATTGGAATAATTCTTACAATAGAATTGGTTTCAGTTTGTTGGAGGTTGTTGAGAAATTCTCTCAACTCCTCTCTCTATGTTTAGAATAAGTTGGATCTGAATCCAACTATATAATTGTGAAGAAAGGGAAGGTAATATGAATATCATTTTGTTGTGTAATCTTGTGATATGACTGCGTTCAATTTTCTTATATGGTATCAAAGTCGATTCTGGTCTGAATCCCTTGCAGGAAGGCCATGAGAATGTGAGTGTTGTGATAGTTGTTTAGTGTTGTAGATTGATTGTTGTGTGTGTTATTGTTTTCAGTGTTAATTCCATTGCTTGAAGAAAGGCGCTGCTTGTGAAACTGTTGTTTGTCATTGAAAGGAGATTTGATGGGTTTGTGAAGGAGGATACTGTAACGTCCCTCGGGCCGTCATCCCACTGGTCAGACAAATGCTACTATGCGGAACAACATCATTCTCATACTTAATTAATAACATGCATTTAAATCAAATTAAACACATTTAACTCAGAGTAAGCACAAGATTACTGCTAACATAAATAATCCCTGGCATTAACAATAATTCATATGCACAACAGAATACATGATACATATAAGCATCACAGGCATGCAAAACATAATATTAAGCATAAGTTGATACTTATCTTTCAAACCGTGGTAATTCCACCAACTACGTGCAAGCCTTCCACGAACCTCCCAGCCTTAGACCACGTTGCTCATCATGCTCAGCAGTGGGTCACCCCCGAGATGGGACTAAGCTCCACCCAAGGTAAGGAATCCTAGTCTAGGATGAGGTTATAGGGAAAACTACACAGAATAGCTGGAAGGATTCTTCCCAGGATGCCTTCTTACGCCCACTACTCACGGACTCTCATTCCCCACATGCTTGTTCCACCCGGGAGTATACACCTTCACAAGAACAGTCCATCAGTGATTCACCTTCCTCTCTGGGTCTCGGCAACAGGTCGGATTAGGATGTCTTATAGCTCTGTAACTGGTGCTAGACTCTCTCTAGAAGAATACCACTTCCTAACATACTCATTCACCTGGAAATAGCTTCTCACAGGCCTAACAGACTACCTCTTCAACTAAGGGCCTTAAAACTCGGTTCTTCGACCCCTTCTAACTCAATTCCTGCATGGTGAGGATAACCACAACACAACCCCACTCGGGAAAACAGAAAACAACAACCTACAAACAGATCGGGTACAGATTCATCTTGGCAATGGTGGATAGACTCGGTTCTTGAACTCACAAGTCGACTTTCCCCTCCTGGCCAGTTCTCTCAATGGTGCATGGATATGTCAAGGGTAGACGCAGACCAATAACAGAATCAGACGGATGATGTTTTGGTATTCAGGAATACGTCTCTGTTTTCTGGTTCTCAAAGCTGCGTGAGGGTATCCGAAATCATATGCAAAGGATGATGGAATGAGGAGAGACCCCCTCCACGATTGACTTATGTAGTTTTTTAACTGCATGTGCCTGGGTCAGCACATGACACCCATGAAGCTACATGCACTCCATCAGCATGCGTTTCTCTCCAGAAACTTAAGACACAACATATATTTCACATGGCTTTTGGAATAATATCAAAATATTATTCACAAGGACCTAAACCCCTAGGCTCAACACTTAGCCTCTCTTTCCAACCTTCCAGCCCCCAATCCCTTACCCAATCTGTGAAAGCTTAGTCCCCCATCACTCATTCATCGTGGTCGATCTGCACGCAGCGGTGTTTATATTTTTATTAATGTTATGCATGATTACATATACAAAAGCAGGCTCCCGACCTTAACACTTAGGCTCTCCGGCCTAATAACACATAAGCCCACCAGCTTATATAAACTTGTCTCACCAGCCTATAAAACATAATTACAATTCATAATGCAATATTTATACTTCATAGACATGATTTACAATAGGGCTCATCCTTGGGGACATTACAATCCCCTCCCCTTATTTTTTCACTGTCCTTAGTGCAACTTTACACTACATCTGCAATCTTCTCAAAATTTTCAAAAAGATGCGGGTACTTTTCCTGCATAACATATTCATGCTCCCATGTCGCATCCTTAGGACCGTACCAGGTCCACTGGACCTTTACAATCCCTATAGATCGATTCCAAAGTTGTTTGTTTTTCTTGTCCAATATGCGCACATGATGCACTTGCAGAACACCTTCTTGTTCCACCTGAATCACATTCCAATCGATAATATGATTAGCATCTAGTATATATTTATTAATCAATGAAACATGAAACACATTATGTACAGTCATGGATGCAGGTAATGAAAGAATATATGCAACTGGCCCAATCCTTTCCAAGATTTCAAATGGCCCACAAAATCTGGCTGCCAACTTGGCGCAACTTTCCAGCTTCAAGGAACTCTTGTTAGCTTTCAGTTTCAGGAAAACATGATCACCCACTTTGAAATCTCTGTGGGTTATGTTCTTATCAGCATAAATTTTCTGCCTATCCTAGGAAACTTTCAAATTCTGCTTATTTTTTATCATTTGGTCATCCATCTCCTTCAGCAACTCTGGCCGAACTACTATTCTATCAACTGGATTATCCCAGCTCACTAGAGTATTGCACTTTTTTCCATAAAGTGCTTCAAATGGGCTCATCTTCAACGATGCATGATACCCATTGTTGTAGGCGAATTCTACCAAGTGCAGGTAGTCTTCCCATTTTGATGGTTTATCCATCGCATACATTCTTAGTATGTCTTCTATTACTCTATTCACCCTCTCTGTCTATCCATCAGACTCAGGATGATAAGTTGTACTAAAGTTCAGATTCGTTCTGAATCCTTTGAACAATCCTTTCCAGAAATTTGAGGTGAATTTTGGGTCTCTATCAGACACAATCATTTTAGGAATTCCATGCAATCGTGCCACTTCATTTATGAAAATATTAGCAACATCTGCTACCTTCTGAGTAGTTTTGAGTGGAATAAAATGGGCATCTTTTGTAAGATTTTCCACCACCACCATGATCGAATCATGCAGCTTGTTTGTTCTGGGTAATCCTGTAATAAAATCCATTGTCAACACTTCCCAATTCCACTCAAGAATGGGTAAAGGTTGCAGCAACCATGTTGGGTGCCTATGCTCAACTTTAACTTTCTGGTACTCCATACATCTGGCGATGTATTCAGCGATCTCTCTCTTCATACCTGGCAAAAAGTAATGGCTCTTGATTGCTGCTACTGTTTTATGATATCCAGGGTGCCCTACATAAGGCACATTATGCATCTCCTGCAAAATCATATGTTTCAAGCACTGGACATTGGGTACAAAAATTATGTTCTTATACAATAGTATTCCATCGGTTTCCAATTTATAAATTTCCATCTTCTGTGGCATCTCACCCTGCTGTAGCTTGGCTACCAATTCTCTGTACTACATATCTACATTTGCAGCCTCCAAAATTCTGCTCTTAATATCAATCCAATAGATGCTAAGGGTTGTAGCATGTAATTCATGCACCCTCCTATTGAGTGCATCAGCCACTTTATTCTCCTTTCCTTTGATATGCTTGATCTCAAAGTCGTACTCACACAGAAATTCCAACCACCTACTTTGTCTAGCGTTTAAGGTTGGTTGATCAAACAAATATTTCAGACCGTTATGGTATGTTCTGAGTTTAAACCTCATTCCCATGAGATAATACCTCCATTTCCTCAGAGCGTGAACGATTGCTGCCAACTCCAAATCATGAGTGGCATAATTCTTTTCATGCTCTTTCAACTTCCTGGACTCATAATAGATTACAAATCCATTATGACTAAAAACTCCTCCCAACCCTTCTTTACATGCATCTGTGCACACCATGAAATCCACATTTGGATCTGCAATCCTCAAGATTGGAGCCTTGGTTAATAGTTGCTTCAATCGCTGGAAACTTTTCTCACACTCTTTAGTCCACTAAAAATTTTCCTCCTTCCTTTGCAAGGAAGTGATAGGGTGAGCTATCTTTGAGAACCCTGTGATAAACCTTATGTAATAGCCCGCTAGACCCATAAAGGATATAACTTCCGCCACATTCCTGGCATTGACCATTCTCTGATGGCCTCAACCTTCTCAGGATCCACGACAATCCCTTATTCTGAAATAATGTACCCCAAGTAATGGATCTGCCTTTGATAAAATGAGCATTTTCTCAGCTTGACATATAGCTGGTGTTCTCTCAACACTTGCATCACCATCCTTAGGTGTTTTTCATGCTCTTCCTCTGACTTGGAATACACCAAAATTTCATCCAGGAAGACTATGAAAAACTTGTCTAGATAGTCCCTGAATACATCATTCATCAAGCACATAAAAACAACAGGTGCATTCGACAGCCCAAACGGTACCACTGTAAACTCGTAATGACCATACCTTGTTCTAAAGGCGGTCTTGTTGATGTCTTCATCCTTTATTCTTACCTGGTGATATCTCAATCTGAGATCTATCTTCGAAAATATTTTTGCACCTTTCAACTGATCAAAAAGATCGTCAATCCTCGGCAGAGGATACTTGTTCTTGACAGTTACTTTGTTCAATTGTCTGAAATCAATGCACAGCCTCAACGTCTCGTCCTTCTTCTTCACGAACAGGACCGGGGCACCCCAAGGTGACATGCTTGAGCGAATGTATCCCTTCTTTAGAATCTCTTCAAGCTACAATTGCAACTCTTTCAACTCTGGTGTACTCATTCTATAAGGATTTTTCGACACTGGAGCTACTCCAGGCATCAAATTTATAGAGAAATTGATATCTCTCTTCAGAGGTAGTCTGGGTACCTCCTAAAATACGTCTTCAAACTCTGTTAGTACCGCACGGTCTCCAATATTTGAGACTTCATCTCTGGATGCTTGCTCCACACGGGCTGCAAACAATTGACAACCTTTCATGTAGCACTTTTTCAACTACATTGCTGAGATATCTCTAACAACCATAGCTCTGGGAATTCCTTGGACTATTTTCCAATTCCCCTCCTCATACAAGCATGTAAATTCCTTGTTACGACAGTCCAGGAGGGCATGGTGCTGGTCCAACCAGTCCATCCCAATTAAATAGTCATAAGAGCATAAAGGCATAATATTCAATTCATCCTTCGTGCTCAATCCCTTCATGTCCACCGGACATGACTTAACCAACTCAATGACTTTCCTCTTGGTTCCTGTAGCCAACTTCACTAACCAAGACTTTTCATGTTTGCTTCTTGATAAATGCAAACTTTCCACCACCCTAGGATCTACATAAATATGGCTAGCCCCTGAATAAATTAAAATAATAAATGGTTGGTTGTTAATCATACCTTCCACTTCAATCATCTGCGACTGAAATTCAACTTGCTTGTTGTCCAAGGCCGCATAGATCCTTGGCATTCTACTGCCCATGTCCTCCACTGTTTCATCTTGTTGAACATTATGGACAGCTCTTGCTTTTCCATTTTTATGGGGACAATATCTGTACTTGTGGTTCTCTTTATAGCCCCAACAGTGAATGGGCGTCTGTCTCAGCCTTTGTTTCCCCACTTCAGCCATTCTTAGCCTCTAAATGATGGATGTCCTTGAGGACTATTTCTGAAAAAGGGAGGTTTGTTTCCCTTCTGCCTCTGTTCTTTCTTAAACTTCTTCTGGTCATCTCAGGCCTTCTGAAAGGTAGGCTTTTCTCTTTGCAGCTCATATAAGCATTTCTCTCTTCTTATTGTTTCTTCCATAGTCTTAGGATCATCATATTGAATCTTGTCACCAATGGGAGGTGGGAGTCCACTCAGATACCTCTAAATATTGACAGCCTCATCTTTGATGAATGGAACATACTTTTGTAATTCCAAAAACCTTCAGTCGTATTCATCAATGGTCATGTTGCCCAGCTTGAGTTCAAATAACTCCTTCATCTTTCTGTCATAGTATCTTTTAGTCAGGTATTTCCTCTCAAAATACCTCTTGAATTCCTTCCATGTGATGTCTTTCTCTCTAATGTGTTGCACCTGCACAAGCTGATCCCACCACATGGATGCTTTCCCTTTTAGTTGATACATCACAATTCTTCTTTCTGCATGAGAGGAATAATTCTACAGTTGAAAATATTTCCTCATGCCAAGAAACCATGTTTTGACATCTTCCTCCTTCTTATGTTCTCCATCAAATGTAGGAGGCTTAATCTTGTTCATCTCCCCTTTCAATTAATCCACTCCAGATCTTCGGTGTTTTCTGGTAGGGGATGGGCTTGAACTATTGTGTGCTTCCTTATCGGAATTCTTTAGGGAGCGACGACGATGTTTTCTACCATTCATTGATCTTATTTTTCTCTCAGGGGTCCTGCGACTCCCTGTTTTTATTGTGTCACTCTCATTTTCCAATTTCCTTTCTATTCTTTCCAAGTTCTTCAACATCTTTAAGTTGAATTCACCCTGTCAATCCCTGACCCTCATGAACTTTTAGTTATCAGCTCGGCGAGCCTGGGTATCTTTCTGCAATATTTCAATGATTTTCATCACATGCCCTTCCTTATCCAACTCTCTTCCATGCCCATATGAGTTTGATCCTTCGACTCCCAAGTTGACATCCCTTCCTTCTCTTTCATTCTCTGAATTGGAGGCAATCTGCACCTCTTCCATTTCTATACTCAGCATCGATGTGGCTGTCCTGACACTCGTTGAACTCTGCACACACAACGTCCAGTCAACCGAAGTTTGTTAGGCCTTAAACCCTTAATAAAACTACAACATTCATAAACCAACGCGAATAAGAAAACGTTTCGATTCCATGAATTTTCTGATCTCTCTTTGGCTCTGCAATTTCCGACGATAGCCCCTGTTTTATTAGTCCCCAACCCATGCGTCCACGGGCCATGATCAAACTCTAAACTGTTAGGTGCTACAAGGCTCTCCAAACGAAACTTTGGGTTTCAAGATTTCGGGGTTTCAGGGTTTCGGGTTTCGGGGTTTTGGTCCCGAAGGTTCTCGCACTCCCTTCCCTCTCCAACTCCCGACTTCCAAAAATTTGATTTCCTTACCCTCCAGGCCCACAGCACAGTTTTCGCCCACCAAGGTAGTGACACATGGTATCCTTAAGAAGGTCTACCTCACTCCCAGCGATGTCAGGGGGCCCCACTACTTTTACTTTTCGTTTCTAGGTTTTGGGCATCAGGAGTTCGTGCATCTACACATATCGAACTTTTGTTTGCCAAAATTCTGAAATTACAGTCTATTCATCTACTTGATCCAATGGTCAAGTTCCTCTCCTACGATCTACGGTGTAGATCGTTTCGTGATTTCAGGGTTTCGGGTTTTCAATAACCGGGATTTCACAATGCAGCGACTCCAAATCTCCTCACTTCAATCCTTGAATTTCGATACACGAGTTCTTGTACAAGATCCAATGATCCTCAATTATCTGGATCTAACGGTACAGATCTCTCCTATGCTTACACCTATCAAAGCTCTTCGGCCCTAACGTCCTTGCTAATTGGCTGGATCTGACGGCTCATGGGATTTCGGCACTTCTTCCTAGAAGCGCTCCACCATCCGATTCTACCCTTGTTAATCTCTTTCGCGATTCGAGACTTGGAGTAACCAAGAATTTGGCCTGTGCTCCAAGTTCACGATCCCTGAATTCACAGAATGATCCAATGGTTCAAACCAACCACAATCAATGACCCACATTTATTCTGGATCCTAGGGTGGCGAGTTTCTCCATCCACTAACCACCTTGCAACTTCTTTCCATCTTATGGCCATCGTGATTTCATGAGTTCTCCACAGAGAATTCTGACCATCCAACTCTGCTTCTCAAGGACTTATGGCCAATGACTTGGTACCCTCCTTCTAAACCTTCATCTACTTGATCCAACACTTCTAGTGTGGAGTTTTGTCTCTCCCTGTGGCCATATACCACGCTAGTTTTAGTTTTATAATACTGCTACACCTCCTGAACTTTGTAACACGATCAAGTAGTCTTTTAACACTCAAAAACATTCTAAGGTCTGAAATTAATCCTCCAGACACAATTTCTTCTCAAAACCTTGGTCCAAAGACCACTTGTCTGACCCATCCAGGCTCAGCGTCGAAACTAGGCCTTGATACCATACTGTAACGACCCCCGTGTCGTCATCCCACTGGCCAGGCAAATGCTACTGTGCGGAACAACATCATTCTCATACTTAATTAATAACATGCATTTAAATCAAATTAAACACATTTAACTCAGAGTAAGCACAAGATTACTACTAACATAAATAATCCCTGACATTAACAATAATTCATATGCACAACAAAATACATGATACATATAAGCATCACAGGCATGCAAAACATAATATTAAGCATAAGTTGATACTTATCTTTGAAACCGTGGTAATTCCACCAACTATGTGCAGGCCTTCCACGAACCTCCCAGCCTTAGACCACGTTTTTTATCATGCTCAGTTGTGGGTCACCCCTGAGATGGGACTAAGCTCCACCCAAGGTAAGGAATCCTAGTCTAGGTTGAGGTTACAAGGAAAACTGCACAGAATAACCGGAAGGATTCTTCTCGGGATGCCTTCTTACTCCCACTACTCACGGACTCTCATTCCCCACATGTATGTTCTGTCTGAGAGTATACACCTTCACAAGCATAGTCCATTAGTGCTTCACCTCCCTCTTTGGATCTCAACAACAGGCCGGATCAAGAAATCTTAGAGCTCCGTAGCTGGTGCTAGACTCTCTCTGGAAGAATACCACTTCCCAGCAGACTCCTTCACCTGGAAATAGCTTCTCACATGCCTCACAGGATACCTCTTCAACTAAGGGCCTTAAAACCAAGTTCTTCAACACCTTCTGACTCAATTCCCGCACAGTGAGGATAACCACAACACAACCCCAGTTAGGAAAACAAAAAAAACAACCTACAGACAGATTGGGTATGGATTCATCTCGACAATGGCAGATAGACTGGGTTCTTGAACTCACAAGTCGACTTTCCCCTCCTGACCAGTTCTCTCAATGATGTATAGGTATGTCAAGGGAAGACGCAGACCAATAACGAAATCAGACAGATGATGTTTTGGTCTTCAGGAAGACATCTCTAATTTCTGGTTCTCAGAGCTGCGTGAGGGTATCCAAAATCAGACACAAAGGATGATGGAATGAGGAGCAACCCCCTCCACGGATGACTTCTACAGTTTTTTAACTGCATGTGCCTGGGTCGACACATGTCACCCATGAAGTTGCATGCACTCCATCAGCATGCGTTCCTCTCCAGGAACTTAGGACACAACATATATTTCACATGGCTTTTGGAATAATATTAAAATATTATTCCCAAGGACCTAAGCCCCTAGGCTCAACACATAGCCTCTCTTTCCAACCTTCCAGCCCCCAATCCCTTACCCAATCTATGGAAGCTTGGTCCCCCATCACTCATTCATCGTGGTCAGTCTGCACGCAGTGGTGTTTATATTTTTATTAATGTTATGCATGATTACATATACAAAAGCAGGCTCCCGACCTTAACACTTAGGCTCTCCAGCCTAATAACACATAAGCCCACCAGCTTATATAAACTTGGCTCACAACCTATAAAACATAATTACAATTCATAATGCAATCTTTATACTTCATAGACAGTATTTACAACAGGGCTCATCCTTGGGAACATTACAGATACATAACGGGGTACGAGTAGCCAAGTGCACAAATATTAATTGCCATCACCAGAGATGTGGTTATAAAGAGGAAATCCAGTTGAATCTGATGGAATAATTGATTAAATATGAAATAATTTGTTTGATGCCGAGAAAACCGTTTGCTGCATGGAGTTGTTTCTTGCATGGAGTTTTTAAGTAGAAGATAATATTTTGAATTAATGTTAATATTTATTAACATTATTTTGAGTGTAAAATTTTATAATGCAGAACCAATGAATTGAACAGAGCAGTATATCTTAGGCTAGTAATTATTGACATAGTTCGGTGCCATGTAAGAACATATTCACTATTTGAGTATGTCTACAAGTATGTTAAAATCTAGAGATTCTTGTTGTACTTAGGTGCTTCAAGATCGTCTGTTACAGGTTATCCTTGTGTGTATTGTTGTAGATGTGTTTAAAGAAGGTCAGTTGTATGATTGACTGCTGAAAATATCTAGTAATTAGATCAATATCCTCTATAATTGTCTAAATTTTCTCTTCTGGGAATTCCACAGATGATAGTGCATCCATAGGATAATTCAGTATCGAGATTGTCCTTCAAGAGGTCGAGAAGCTAAAATTCTAATGATGGTCAGAAATGTTGTTATCTTAAATGACTTGAAAGGGAAGCTTGAAGTTGTTGAGAAGAAAGAGCCTATACCCAAAGATTTCAAAGCCCATGAAGACCATATCAAGAGAAATATCTATGTTGAGATTTGAGTATTGTAATTATGATATAATATTTGTAATGTAAGTATTATGGGAGTGTGTTTGAATAATGCTTACAATAGAATTGGTTTGGGTTTGTTGGAGGTTCTTGAGAGATTCTCTCAACCCCTCTCTCTATGTTTAGAATAAGTTGGATATGAATCCAACTATATAATTGTGTAGAAATGGCAGCTATATAATTGTGTAGAAATGGAAGGTAATACGAATATCATTTTGTAATCTTGTGCTATGATTGAGTTGAATTTTTCTTATATGAAGTTTATATATGTAAAGTTTAATTTTAAAAAGATGTTAAAAGTGTATATATGTATTTTCAATTTTGTTTGTCATTTTCTAAGGAAATATTTATGGATATTAAAGTTTGAGTATTGTGTTAAATATATTCATATAATTATTAGCACAAATTAAATTAGTAATTTCAATATTGTAGTTGTTACAAGAGGAGAAACATTATCCTCAATTGACTTTCAATTTTATTGAAATAAGATTTAAAATGTATCAATATCTTTATACATTATAATCTAAAGTATCATTGTAATATAAAATATTTTTAAGATTTTTTTAATATATATTATTGTGGCTCTCGACTTGGAAAACTTTTACTAGGACATTCTTATCCATCCAAGTTCCCAACCTTGTTTAGGAAACTCATGCAATATAGAAATTTATGAAAAATAAAATAAAATATATTATTTCTAAATCATTTTAATATTAGAAATAATATACTAAAATAAAATAATCATTTTCATAAACAATAATATCTTCATCACCAAAATAAGTTCATTTATTTAAAAATTAATTTAATACAGTTATTACTAAACATAGAACATACTTAAAATTTTGGATCAACTTCATGCAATTTGGCAAATGAGTTTATCTTGTTGTATTTTATGTAAATTTAATACAGTGATTACTAAACATAGAACATACTTAAAATTTTGGATCAACTGCATGCAATTTGGCAAATGAGTTTATGTTGTTGTATTTTGTGATGATTTTATGGTGTGGTATTGTTTGATGGTAAGTCTATGTAATGCTATTTTCATGGCGATAATCAGTCAATATCTGACACATTTGAAGTGAAAAGCATGAAAAGCATTCATCAGCCATGGATAACCTTGTGGAGCTTTGCACTGAGGTTACGTCTTTGCATTTAGAAATCTCTTAATTTTCCCCAGAACTCTACATTTACTTTGGACTGTAACGGAAATAAGGGAAGAAGAAAAAGTGTAAAATTTTTTAAAATAAAGTGAATTAAGTAATATTTTTAATATAAAACTTCATTATATGATAAGTTTGAATACATATCCTTTCACATTTTGTCAAATTGAATCATATTGGCATTCTCAGAGTTACATAAAAAGGAATCCCATAAGAAATCTCGTCTGTAAAGGGTTTAAACGTGTTTAGAGAGGCCGAGCATCGTGTTCTTACGAGTTCATGAATTACTTCCGTTACCACCATGACGTCTCCTGAATTGTTCAGTGCCACTTTCTGTTCATCGAACACCTTCACGATCATTTTGATTCCCACGAGGAACTTGATGCAGCTGTTCATTTTGGCCTCTCTCTTTGCATGTCATTACCATTCCGGCTCTGATCAGGACGCAATATATTGTTAGGACGATGTGTTCTTATCCGTGAGTAACTGTTATTGTGGATGGAAGAATTTCCTCTTCCTTGCATCCCTTGCCCAGGGAAAAATTGAACGGGTGGAAAGGCTTGTGCAGGATTGGGATAACCTTGAGCGACATTGTAGTTAAAAAGTGGCCTGGTTTGGATGGGAACCGCAGACGTTGTTACTCCATAATTCAGAGTTGGGACGGGCGGCCTCGCTTTAAAGCTCTTCGGTGGAGGTCTGATATAATTGTCGTACGCAGGATCACCATTAGTGGGACAATCCCGAATGTAGTGGTCATCTATAAACAAAAATACACATATATAAGAACTCACAGTTTATTTAGTATAGACAACCCTCACAATCTCTAATCAGAGACCAATCTATTCAATGGAATAATGTGTCAGGGTTTTATACCAATCGGCGCTACACTAACTAGGCATTTGATAGAGATAGCAAACCTGGTGTGAGGCAGCGGTGACATACGTAGCCCGGAAATGGCTTGTTGCGATTAAAACCATTCTGCCTGCGGCCTGTATAAGCATTGCGTCAATAGGTGGATTTACAGGCTAATTTTTTTGGATTGGATTTTGAATTATATTGGAAGAATGAATTAAGGTCCTTCGTAAATATAAACACCTGCTGATACGTTTGTCTGGACATAATTTCCAGTTTTGTTTTGCTGTTGAATTTCTTCAAACTGCCTCACTGGCTGATGAAAGGCATCTTGGGCAGGGGAAGTAGAAG
>JZKD02S1612346.1:135857-153063 GCA_000966675.3 Picea glauca | reverse complement strand
ATAAGATACTCCAAGGAGATGGTCAACCCTAATCTACAAGATCAAAAGTATTTCTAGGTTTTGACAAAAATAAAGAGGAAAATCAACTTTGCTAAAATAAGAACAAAGTTTGATAACATACATAGTAAAATTGTGAATTGAATAACTCTCAAAACAGAGTGAAACAAAAGAATATGTTATCTTTGTTCCATTAAAAAAATTGAAGAAAAACACTCTTAAAATCCATTCGATCTAATTTCAAAATATTTATCCCAATAACCTAATTATAGTATCATCATATAAATTAACCAAACCACACACCTTCCAACAACAAATTATAGTGAAATTCCGAAATCATAGTTTTTCTCGTGGAAAGGAAGAGTTCGGGTTTCCTGATTTTTCCGAGACCTAAAAACACTTTGAAACAATTGATATATCCCTAAAATAAAATTTTGTTCAATCTGATTTCGAAAGTGGCTAAAAACTTTATTTTGTTGAATTTGCAGCCAAAATAAAACAGAAAATTTAAACAATCAACAAACGAAGAAAATTTAAACAATATGTTGAATTTGCAGCCACTGATTTATTTATAAAATTCTATTATATTAAACCATCGCATAGATTCAGCAACGTTTCATTAGGAGATAAACAAAGCATGCGTTTCAGTTAGATTCAATCACGTACTCATCAGGTTGGCTGACAATATTCGTCCTCATGGGAAAAACATTCCTTTCCCATCTGCTAGTATTGGTAAAATTGTCAAATGCAGGGTCTCCGTTGGTTGGACAATTATAAATGTAATGTTCTTCTGTTGCAACAGCATCAATAGAGTTTTTGAGTACATGTAAGCTGTGCACATTTCTAGGCTTTTCTATTTTTAAGAGAAAATTATAAATTAACGTATGTTAACAAACTGACCAGCTCGAGACAAATATTTTTTTTGTTGTATCAATAGAGTTTCTGTGGTTATACCTGTAGCTCCACATCGATGGCAAACGTATCCCGCAGGAGGTTGTTTTTCCAATCTGTTTGTTTCGTGGTAATCTCCACCTCTTCCTCGCCCTCGCCCTGGCCTAACTCCCGTTCTCAAATATCTGTAAAAGGTATAACATAACATGCCTCTCTCCTTCTCTCTCTGCAACTGTGTGAAAGTAAGCTGAACTACTAAAATGAAATCAAAGAAATATGTAACTTGGTTACCTTCGCCAATCCGCTTCTGATTTTCTAATGAATTCTGAGATTTTTCGGTTCTCTTCTTCTCTCGTCATGAGCAGAGCAAGGGGTTGGATTGCATGGCTGGGTACTGCAGGAGGAGGGGGACAATTATTGTTATTTATGTGTGTGTAGATTGGAAGATTTGCGTAGAGACCCTCCAATTCGAAATCGTCATCGTCATCAGCATAGAAATTATTTCCGGGTTCGTACTCGTCATCCTTCCCTCTTTCTAACCTATCGGCCATCGTATACGAAATCAGATAATCTCGGAATCAGATAATCAGGAGGTAATATCGGAGACAACGATAAGAAGAAAGGCGTTGGCTAATCAGGAGGCAATATCAGAGAAAACGATAAGAAAAAAAGGTGTTGGCTAAACGTTTTATCTTTTTTTGAGAAATTGGTCGGAATTTGGCGATGTAAATTTGGATAAAATTTCTATATTTGGAATTTGGCGATATAAATGGATTCAGTCTGCTGAATTTTTTTTGGGACACTTAGATTATACAAACTTAACAATTCAGATCTGTAGATGCAACCATTCATCATCATATTTAAGGCAAAATCAAACAAAAATGACAAAAAACCTCACAAAGTAGAACGTTTATCCTACTGCTAACAATGAAAATATCATTAGAAATACTACTTCAACTGACGCGTCTCTCTGTTGTGCAAATTCAAATCATTCAACGCTGAAAAACCTAGACGATCCTTCGTTTAGTTCTAGTAATGTTTATATTAAATTTTATTATTGATTAACAAATAAACGGTTGAGTTTCATTTATGGTGTTAATATTTTAACTTTTGTTAATCACTTATGTGGTAATCAGTTAGCTATCAAAATCATTTTTAACTATAATTAGGTAAATGTAAAAAAATAAACACATAAACGGATGTCTTTATAATCGCTAAAAAATTAATGATTGAAATCACAGTCATTAAATTAATCCTATGATGTTTTTAAATTAAAGTATAATTATATGATATTTTTTTTAAAATTAATCCTAGAGTTTAAATTATAATTATATTTATATAATTAATTAATTAATTATAATATATTTTTTTTATTTGTGAGAATTTATTTATAAATGTTTAATAAATTAATTTTAAAAATAGAATCATGCCGAAGAAACTTTTGTAAAGGTGAATTGTTTTCGCATGTTGGCGTGAAAACAATACCACTTTTATGCTCTGCCCTAGTGCCACTTAATCAAGGTGGTAATATGGTTAGGTGGTTTGTTTATGAGTTTGGGTGCTCGAGGTTCGCGCTTGTTTGGAATTTTGAAGGCTATGAACATTTCAAAGTATATTTTCCATCTTGGGTTGACTATGGTATCTCCACTTAAAGAATTTTGGTGGTACTCATTTGGTCCCACTAGTTTGAAGCATAATGGTTTATGGTGCCCTTTGCATAAAAGAGTAATAAAAAAAGAGGTAACTTTACTATTGAATGTGAATTCTAGTTGGTTTTTTTGGTTTTTTTTTTTTGTTTCTAGTTTACTTTGGTCACCATAAGACATGCCTTAGTGTAGATTCAATTCATTTTGGACTTAATTCATGCTACAAGTTAAACTCAAAACTCAAAACAGTCAAAGTCTTCTAAGTTTAAGGGTTTTTTCTCAGTAAGTCATGGCCTGGTCATAGAGATAGGTCCATGGAGGAAAATAACTTGAATTTATCATGGGTATCCAAAAATTGTGCCACCTCCTGGTTTGTTTATCACTAAAAAAGCATGTTGAATACCACTTGATGGCTTATTCAGTGAATCCAATCCCTATCGAGCCAAAAAAGGAAATTGAGTCCAAAGTCACTTGTCTTAGATGGAAGGGAAAGGAAGGGAACTTGCAATTTTGTGGCTAGAAACAGACAACATGCATGCAATAAATGAAGACAACAAGGTAGCATATGGTTGCTTGGCTCACTCTCTTACTATTATTCAAATAGGTTTTTAAAAATTTATAGGATATTAGGTATATTTTGTTAGGATCCAATCCTAACCCCTCTTAGTTAGTTATTAGTTAGAGTAATATATATTTTCCATGTAATAAAAGTCGAAGTTAGTTAATAAGGCCTATTAAATAAATGTGAACAAGTCAATGTAAGAAGACCTAATAAAAGCTTCCGCTTTTAGAAGGATCTTCCTCTAGAATGTTCTTTAGAAGGTAGGACTAGTATAAATAATAGTAGGAGGTATGAGAAAGATGTTTGGAGAATTATTGTAATAGAGTGATGCTCTATTGGAGGTTTCCCCCTCGAAGAGGAAAGTGGACTCAACTTCCTATTAATAAAGGTATCATCATCTGGTTGTGGTTCTCTACATTTTTTATTGTTCCAAGGTATTTTCCTGCAATATTTTTGTTTTCAGTTCAATATATTAGATCTGGTACCTTACAAGTGGTATCAAAGCTCTTTCATGGGCAAGAACTGTGGGTAATTTTTTTTCCAGTGTGGCATCTTAAAGCTACAGTGATTTGTCATTTAACACATAAATCCGTGGTCAGGGAAGCATACACACAGGAACTACAATTTGTTCTTAAGCGCACATTGTTGGCCACCCTTGTCCCTTGTTGGTACCCCTTTGATTGGTAGTCAGACAACACATGTATATGGATTGGCATAGATATCTTGAAGCCCTCTGTAGTTAAACTGATCGGTCACCTGATTGTTATAGTTCCACCGAGAACAACACTCGGAAATATACTCTCTAATTCCTGGGTGATTGGGTAGTACGGCAAAGGGTATGGTCTAGCCTCCTCAGTTGGTGCCTTAAGATATTGGGTCGAGTACTACTATTCGACCCCGCACGTATATGAGAGAGCTATAGCATAGGGAAAACCCTTGTCTTTAGAAACCCTAAACACCCTAATCCTTAGGATAGAAACATAACAAACAAGATCTATTGTTGTCCAATCTTGCCCCCTTCATTTGGGTTGCCAAACTACTATAGACACATTTTTTCTTGTTAAGAATTTGGACATTTTTCCACTGCAGTATTATTTAGATTGGAGTATAACTCCACGGGACTAAAAAAAGCGTTTGGGGCCTTGCCGCACCATTATTTGAGACCTAGCCCATTGGATTCCTCTTTTCATCCCGATCATTGTGATACCTATTTTTTTTTACCTATTTTTTCTTGTGGTCCCGACCTCCTTCCCGACAACCTTATTTTAAACCTTTACCATTGACTAACTCTTTTTGTCTTGATTACAGCAGTACCTATCAATTTTTAGCCTTTTTTTCTATGGACCCACTTTCCCTGCTTGCCACCCTCATTTGCCATTTGTCCCACCAGACTCCTTATCTTGTGCTGCTAGAGGAGGTATCACTCTCCATAAGATTTCTCAATGGCCCCTATCATCCACTCTCAGAACCTCGATGAGTGGAAATTAGGGTCAATGAACTGATCGAATGCATCAACTCCCTAGACCAAACCTTGTCACACTACATGGACACCCTCTCTGATGCCATCCATTCCCTTTTTTCTCACATAAAGGGAAGGCACCTTGAATACCAACCAAAGGCTTTTAATTCTTTCCACTATGAGCATAACCCTCTTTCTCACTCCCCTTGGGGTTCCCCCAATCACTAGAATAAGGTACCCAAATTTAAGATGCATAAATTTGATGGATTAGACCCGGTTGGGTGGGTATCTCAAATGGAACACTATTTCTCTCTTCATGATATTAGGGATGATGAGAGAAAACTCCATGTGGTGTTTGTACCTGGATTAAGAATGTTGGAAATGGTATAAATGGCATAAGAAATGTTATCTTGGACACCCAACTTGGACCATGTTCACCAAAGCAATCTATGCCCATCTTGATAGGGAATCTCATTTTTGGGGTCGCCTCACCAAGATTAAACAAATAGGGTCAGTAACAAATTTCATCATTTTCTTTGAATAGTTGGCTATCAGAACTGAAGGCTTATATGATGAGTTCTATCTTGAATCACTACAAGGAAACTACCTTTTAGCGGAGGTTTCTAGTGTTACAAAATTGACAAAAATTTTCAAAAAAACCTCCGCTACAACATTTGTTTTTGATAGAGGATGTTTTTATGGATACTATAACATAACTTGATTATAACTAAGAAAATATGGGCAATCAGAGGTGTTAGCGAATGTTTAAAAATCGGTGCGTTATTATGAGGTACACGCATCGATGTGTACATACATGTACCGCACCGGTGTTGTACACTTAACATTAAGAACTGAGGCAGTAAAATATTTAAGCATTGGGGTGTTTGTCTTATAAGCACCGGGGCTTTAATAGTAAAACATATTAGGAGAGTTAAAAATAATTAAGCACCAGGGATTTCTACTTAGAATGCACCGATGTTTTATTAATAAGAAGGCATTGATGTTGTATAAAAGAATATGCATTGTTTTGTTATCTCAAAAAAAAACTCGATGCATTAAAAATAGAAAGCATCGGTTATTTTTAGTAACAAACAAAAGTCAATGCTTATCAATAAGACAAAAGCATCGGTGTGTATTAATAACACAAACGCACTAGTTCTTATTAAAAATCCTAAAACATCGGTGCATATTAATAACACAAAAGAACCAGTGCTTTGTATACGCTAAACGCACCAAAGGACAATTTTTTAATGTAATTTTGTGGTATTAAATAAATATTGAAACCAATGTTAATTGATTACATAAAAACACCAATGCACATTTCTTATGAAATGCACCAGTATGTTGAAATATCAAATGCACCGATGATATTAATAATTAAAATGCACCGAGAAACATCAACCTTTGATAGTGCAATTATTGTTATTTTTTAATTCTATTATTTATCAAAAAAATTACCTATATCTTATATTTTGATTAGTGAATTTGGATATGATATTTGGATTAATTTGTTATATCATCAGGTTTTGCATCTCTTCATTATAATATTTACTCATCCATATATTTAATCAACGATGTAACATTTCACAACAACATTGGACAACGCAATAGAATAAATTAAAACATACTTTATTATATGAATAAGAGGGTCTTTTTCATACAAAATGAGACAGTTATGGGTAATCTCGTGTCTTTATATTGGGACACTATGTCCATTACATTAAACAAAAATGTTTGATTTTCACAGACAATTATTTCAAAAAAATACAATTGCAGATTACATTGATATCCAAATATATTGGTCATCATTCTTCACTGGAACTATTGTTAGTGCTTGAGCTACTTCCATGCCTTGGGTTATATTTTTGAATGTTTGGTTGATTGCCTCGATTGTTTTCATCTTCTTCATGTTCCATCTACAAACATAAAAAAAAATGTAATGAGTCTATCTACACTGGTGAGAATAATGAAAACTGAAATAAATAATATACATGAATGTAAATTGAAAAGTGACTTACCAAAGAAAGAATTGACTCACGAATCATACACATATGTTCAAAATCAAATCTCATGCATTTTTTCAACAATTCTTTTGTTGGCTCAGTTCCATACTCTCTTTCTTGCAAGTTTTATACCCCATAATAAATCATACATTTAATATAAAGTATTATTTTTGTTTCATTAATTATAAAATGATAGAAGTAAAACAACATAGATTATACTTACAAATTCCATAATTAAATTTTGATATACCAACATATACTCACAACCCTTACTTAACTCAATGTTAATCAATTTTTCTGATCGCTCTTTTTTGTATGTTAGTACATGTTTGAATACGTTCAAGGATGGTTGTTGTAAAACAACTTAAAATATACAAAAAGAAACATTAAGTTGTTATAAAGAAATAACAATTACTCACAAACTTTGCTATCAACCATTTTCTTCCTTGTCGTCCAGTTTTATGTTCAGAATGAGTTCCATTTTTTTTTCTATAAGAGAATATCTAGAAATTAATATTTAATGCTAAATTAATTATTTGTACCTAATAGAAAAATTCAATGATTATATACATTTGAAGCACGTTGTTGTTGAGATGGCTCATCATGCGATGCAATTATGTTCATCTCTTTGACCATCTCCTTGTACACTTTTTTGGACATTCCTACTGACATATTTCGAATATCATCTCGTTGGTCCTCTGGGGTTTTCATAATTTTCCTGAAAAAATAACATGACTATAAAGCATTTTTATATTGATATATAAAAACTAAATATGAAAAAATTTATATATTAATAAATGAATACTTTGTAATATATATATATATATATTCTAAACAAATGTTTTTAGAAATATCACTTTTTCAATGATTATTTTTTGTTGTTGTATGCTTTTGCTATTGCAAGTATGACAGGTCTGATTGACCATTTCTCTAGAAATGCTTCATGTCATTTAGATATAACCTAGCTCTTGGAATCATTGGATTGATTTCTATATTCTAAGTGGAAAGTACGTTTATATGTTCATTCCACTATATCTCTCGTAGTTCTGTAAAAGTTTTTCCCCATTTGATTAATATCTAACACCACTCCAGATGAGCTAAGGACCAATTCATCATCATTTACATCTTCTATATTAATTAATTTTGTTTTGTTAGGATGGAATTTTGTTCCCTTGTTGTTGGTGCATGTAGAACATTAAACATATGTGAATTAATAGATTGTTTGAAACATGTCATCTAATATTCCTAAGTATATTATTAATAAAAATTCAAAAAAAAAAATCATATTGATTAATATATTTTCATTCCCCTGATTCATCCCTATGCAATGTTTTCATCAAAGATTTTATGATCTTCTACACTTAGATAAAAAATAATCTTATCTAGCTTCCTCATTTTTGGGCCCTACATGACACACACTAACCAATACATATTAGTTAAACTTACATATAGTTCAACCATATTAATTTTGTATAGAATTTACAGAGAAACTTTCTTTTTTGTTTTTTCGGATGTGTCATCATTGTGTCAACCATAATTTTTATTATTTTAACTCTTCTCACTCATATTTTATCAATATACAACCTGTACCATTCAATACAAAATTTATTAAATATATTTTATAAATAAATCACATAATTTTCAGCAAAAAAAAATATCATTGTATAATGTGTGTTTTTTAAATACAAAGAACTAGTGTGTTTATTACATAAAACGCATCAGTGTGTTCAATACAAAAAACACACCGGAGAGTTTAATTCATTTTAAAAAAAAATGTAAATTACAACAATGCGATATATATAGAATACATCGCATTGACTACAGTAGAAAACAAAAACATAGCAAAAATATTAAACATTCATAAAAAAAAGAAATAGAAAAATTACACATCGATGAAAAGAAAAAAATTAAAAATTATGTGACATCATTTTCTATGTTGTTTAGATGAGAAAACATCGACGATATTTTTTTTATGCACCATATTTTTTTTTTTTAACTTTTAAAATCCTGGATTTATCGGTGCTTCTTAGACATAAATGTACTAGTGCGTTTCTGACGAAATGATGTACTGAAAAATCGGAAAACGTTTAAAAAACAAAATGTCAAAACGAAAATTGTTTAAAAAAAAAAACAAAAAAAAAGTCAGAGGGTCGGCTACATTTGGGATCCAATGCACTAATTGGTCCATTTCAATCACATGTCAAACACTTATATATAGAAAAACAAACCCATTAGATCTAAAATGCTTAAAACAAAAAGCCTTAATTCTAAAGTGATAGAGGGAGTTAAACCCCAAGGTGAGATTTTGCATTCATGTAAGAAAAAGAACAAGGGTTTAAGGTAAGTATATCCTTCAAATCCTGATTTTCTGAATATTTATGTTGTTCCAAAGTATTATTCTGCTACACAATGCTCCCCAATATGTCTCTCTTCCAAATTTTTCTCCTGTAAATTTTGGAAAAATAATGAAAATATTTCAAATACCTTTTTAATATTTAAAAATCTTAATGAAAAGGGTTTAGAGTGAATCACCATACCTTTCAAATTCTCATATTACGAATAATAATGTGGTTCTAACGTATTATGCTCATCCACAATGTTCCTATGTATGTCTCTCTTGCAAGTCTCTCCCCTACAATTTTTTGCAAAATAATGAAATAGTGAATAGTTTTTTAGTATTTAAAGGACTTTATGAAATTCGATTCCTGCTCTTTTTTTAATTGTTTAAAAAAATCGTGCTTTTTTTTTTACGTTTTCGGCACAACGATGTGTTTATGTCAGACGCATCGGTGCATCCATATTTTGTTCGATGCACCTAAGCGTCCATGTTACATTATGCACAGGTGCATCCATATTTTACTACGCACCGATAACATATAATTGTTTTTTAATAACAAAATATCAAAACACAGTGTGGTTAATTTTTCAATGCACCGATGCTTATTATTAATATGTGCATTGGTGCATTTGTAGTTTATAAGTGCACTGAAATGATTTTAAAGTTATTTGAACTTTTATTTGCACATAAAAAGTATATTCATCTCAAATTGTCTTTTAGGATGAATTCACATGACTTACAATACTTCAGTATACATTTTACATTTTATGTCGCCTTATTCTTAAAAAATGATTTCAAAACTATATTCAAAATCAGATTGTGGTATGGTTCTCAAAATTTGTTTTAGATATGTACAGAAAACTTTATTGCTAATTTTGTTCAAATACATGGAGAAAACCTTCTAATATGATCAAATGGCCGATTCTTCAAATTCCATCCTATTCCATATTTCTCAAAGTTCATTGCGAATTTCTCAATTTTCATCTCCACTAAGTTTAACTTATTTTTTTTATGTTTTGATTATCTAATTGGATTTTTTTTTATCCATGTCAATATGAATAAAAATGTATCCAAATTTGCAGGATCTTGATTCTGAATCAAGTTCATATGTAGAAAATATTCTAATACTGATTCAAAAACATCGGAAGGTCTTATCAGGAGAAACATACCGCAAGTAGTTGGTAGATGAAAATGGACAGTCGCTTTACCCTACCAATTGTGACATTCATAAATAATTTTTAACATTATTTATAACTTTGGAAGGAAAATAATATATACTTATGTATGGAATCTCAATATTTTATTTATAACTTTGGAAGGAAAATAATATATGCTTATGCATGGAATATCAATATTTATAACTTAGGAAGTAAAATAATATATACCTATGTATGGAATCTCAATATTTTCCGAAAGAAAATAATATATACTATGCATGAAATCTTAATATTTAATTTCTATTTGATTTTCTTTTGGCATCACTGTTGGAAAGAATCACGCCAAAAAAACTTTTGCAAAGGTGAATTGTTTTCACATCTTGAGTGAAAACAATACCACTTTTATGCTTTTCCCTAGTGCCACTTAATCAAGGTGGTAATATGGTTTGGCAGTTTGTTTATGAGTCTTGGTGCTAGAGGTTTGGGCTTGTTTGAAGCTTCCATAATTTTCCTACTTTTTACATAAATATGATTAAATTGATAATATTCACCAAAAATTTAAAAGTTTTAGTAGTATATGTTTTTTATTGAATATTCCCCTACATATCTATATGTATTATTTTTAAAACCAAAATAGTCACCTCAAATACTATAGGTAGGTATAATATTGTAATCCTTAAAAAATACCCTACGTAACTTAGTCACCATGTGCTCTATTTCAATCACAACCAAACAGAAAAATTATAATAATTTGGATTTAAATGAAATCCCAAATAATTTATTCCTTTATCAAGAGGAAGACGATTAAATGGAATAATATGTGTTATCTATTGTTCTAGATATTCTCCTAACCCATTGAAAAAAATTCATAAATTTTGAAAATTAACTTCCAACCATGTGGCCTCGCCATAGAGTTTTATAAGTTATTTGTATTTAGTCATCTCCTAAAGTGTACCTTCTCCAAAAGGAATTACATCATTTACAAAAAGAAGATGAAATGATGAAATTGACCCTACTATATCTATCCCTCTTTATTGACCCTATTCATTTTCAACATCTATCAATCTACTCAAACCCTAAACCATGAGAAAAAAAAGGAAAAGGGGTAGGGGGCACCCCTATCTAAGCCATCATCCCATAATCTATTGCATTGTCTAAAAATGTATCCCTCTTTGCATCAAGAGGAGCACAAGATATAATCAATTTACCTTATCATAATATTTTTCCAAATCCATTTTCATTACCATAGTTTGGATTTTGTCCACCTTTATCAAATGCATACCCTCCAAGACTAAGACAAATGCATCATGAATTTCCTTATTGAAGAGAAATACAAATTGTTATTAAAAACTAAACCCCTAATAAAATGGATTTTGATTTAGTAACCAAAAGTATTGAAATTATACTATAAACAAAATTGCACGATCATCAAAAGAAATAAGATCTTTTTTAGAAGGATCGGTGCTATATTAAAACTACTAGAATATTTCCAAAGTACCTAGGCACTTCTACTACCTTAAAAATCCTTCCTCTAGTAAATCATAAATATCCTTAAAAAACCATGAAGAATTACATGGTCCACCTATCTAGGCCCAGATTTTTTCCCTTCTTAAATGAATGTAGTAAGACTTTATATCCTAAATATTCAATGTAGTACATATTTTACCACCTAAATATTGTAACCTTTACTCTCATAATTCTATAACATTTTATTTAGTATTAATTGTATCCTATAATTAAAAATAATATTCCTTTTTTTCTTTATGCTTCATGGTTTTTTAGATAAACTAACTCACGCGAATATTACTTACAAGTGAAGAAAAAAAAAAGTTAAAGTTGACTATCATGAGTTATGTTAATAAAAAAACTACATTTTACATAAAAACTCCATGTTTTTCCCATAAACTATTTTTTCAAGAAAAACCCTACTAGGAACACTCAGTAAGAGCCATTGTTCAGATGTAAGAGGAGTTTTTACTCACTCATATAACCCCCAAAATAATTAGAAACTAATTATAATGAGAATTAGCAATGAATTCTCCCACAAATTACAGCGAGGGAAACAGCAGGGCCGTGAAAAAAGAGCAGGGGCCGCAAGATGGTAAAAGCAGGGAGATTAGACGAAAGATGAGATATTTTTTAGATGTAAGAAGAGTTTTTACTCACTCATATCACCCCCAAAATAATTAGCAACGAATTTAAGAGAATTAGCAATGAATTCTCCCATGAATTGCAGGGAGGGTAAGAGCAGGGTCGTGAAGAAAGAGAAGGGGCCACGAGCTGGTAAAAGTAGGGAAATTGGACGAATGGGGCATGATTGGACGAAATATAGTATTAGCTTTAGTTCTAATTATAGTTTCATTTTAAATGCAAAAATAAGTTCAATGATCTAATATCAACTTAAATGCTAGAATGCCAAGTTTGATTTCTCTCATTTGAAGAACTCACCCTCCTAAAATCATTAGGAAAATAAAGGATTTAATCCCCAAACCCAGAATAATATTGGGTTGAATTAAGGTAGAATAATACCATTTCCAAGATAGCCTCTTCCTTCAGATATATGGCAAGCAACTTCTACAATAGAAAGTGACCTGAATAAATAAGAGTTGAAGAAATGATACAATGGTTCCTTTAGAGTTTTTCGAAAAGCCATGGGTTATATTTTGTGGGAAAGGTGGCCTTGGGTTATCACATTAAATAGGAAATTGATCTATTCCAAAGCATATCCTTCACCTCAAAGTAATTAATGATTCCCTACTGGTTATTTTCCTTCACATATTGAAATATGGAGCTTGGGAAATTGTAGAGTAAGGCTGAGAAATGTATTTGAGATATTCAAGATCAATCTAGAAGGGTCAAAATATGTAGGTCATATGGAGCTTGGATACCAAGACCATCACATCCATTACCTTGCATATTTCTTCCACATTTACAAATTTTTGTCTCTAGAAAAGCAGTTATGACATCCAAATAAATATTGGGTTGACGTATCACAATTGCAAGAAATATCTATGAGAAATGTGGGCAGCTAGGAATTTTAGCTCTCCAACCTTACAGAGCCACAATGAGGTAGAATGTGGATTTCACTATGATTTGGGTGCCACTACAAAAATTCAAGTAGATTACATGCTTGGAATTTTCACCTTGGATAGTAAATCACAAGAATGGAATAACATCCTTAGCTATGCATTTCCTATGTTCCTTACCCTTGATCCAAACAAGGAAAAATAATATGAAAGTAATATAAATAGAGAACCGGGATTGTTTGCAAATATTGTCCATGTTTGTCAAGATAAAAGTTCTAGGGTTGTAATTTGATGTTCTATGTTTGTTTCTGCACAATTTTTAGCTTCATTTTGAGGCCCGCTTTGTCAAGTTCAAATAAAAAAAAATGACCATCGACAAGGAGGCCAAGGGTAATGAGTTGAATGCAAAGAGAATTAGGGATTATCATCTCAAAGTTGAGATAGAACTTTCTAAATTTTGTGATGACATTGTCATTATTTTTTATTGCAATAATATGTGGTCCACCTAGAAAACTTTATTTGTTTGATGGTTTGGATGGAATGGGAATAGAAAACACTACTCTGGTCTTCCATCATGGAAGGCTTATTTCTCTATATGAAGGAGATGAACCCTATTCTCTAAAGGTATTTGAATATGGAGATTTACAAACTCTTGGGAAGATGTATTATGATAAAAAACATTACTTACTCCTTTACAACACATTCATAGGTCAACCCTATCACTAGAGAAATTTGTACAATTTACATTCATATAAATCAAGTGGATGTAGTGTGCTCAGAACTTGTTGCAAATATAAGGAGGTTCAATTCATATTTTAAGAATTTGGAGCTATGAGGAAATGAATTCCATTTGGAATTAAATTCTTGAGAATCAAAGACCATATTTTTCATGGTCAGATGAACATGTTTTATCAGTTGAACTACCCCACAAAAACACATAGCAGAGGAAACCAAAAATGTAGCACACCTCTTTGAGATATTTCATGTATGTCCTCCAATTTGGAAAATAAAGATCACAATTTCTATACATGAGTTTCACTAGTCATTTATATTACTCAAATTATGGCTCCTCTCAATGAGTGTAGAGTTATTTTTTATCCTAGATATTACCATCTCTAACAAGTGGAGGTTTGAGCTAAGAGTATCACCGACTCAAAATATAAACCAAAGACATGCTAAATCACATTAACCAATTAGAAGATAAATGTTGTAGCTAATATTCAGATTCCAATTATTGGCTAAGATCTATAAAGTTCTGGTTTGATATTGCTTCATGTTTCAAGTTTCAAAGTTTTGATTCTAGAAAGAAAGAACACATTCTTTACAAGTGGTATTTCCCAAGAATAGTGACTTTTACTTTTAGAGCACCCTTTCCTTCAATGAAACTATTGCTAGGTATTACAAATTATGAAGAATTATTTATGTTTTAAACTAATTGTGGGGCTTGAACTATATTTCCAGAGTCTCGAGAGGACTTCAGATTATCCAATGCACCTATTCCTTTTTCCGGATGTGTGCTTACAATGTATTCTTTGTTTGTTGAAGTGTCTCCATTATTTCCATGCATATTATCTTATCTAAGAAATGTTGGAATAGTGTAATTAATATGATAATATATGATACCTGCAGTTGGGTATCATATTTTTTTAAAATATTATAATTGAAGATTCAATAAAATGTGATTCTATAAAGGGAAAGTAAGAAAACTTACACAATGTTTTACTCCATCTAGTTGTACTTTTAGGAGTGTAGAATGTTTTCTAATTGACATGGTATGTCAAACGATATATTTCCCAAAGAAGTATGTAGAAATCATTCAGGAGGATATTATTTTATCTTCTATTGTACAATTCAACTTGAAGTATAGGTAGGGAATGACAACCGTATGTAGAATGAATTTTGTGCAAAGATTGGTAACAATTCTTAACCTAACTATTTTGGGTGATATTGTCTAGTTGAAAAACTTGTAATATATTATGGGTATGTTACACGATTGGACGAATGCGAAACTATAGTAAGAAATCTTGTATTAGCTTTAGCTCGAATTATAGTTTCATTTTAAATGCATTAAATGCAAACATAAGTTCAATAATCTAATATCAACTTAAATGATAGAATGCCAATTTAAGTACGATTAAGAAGAGCTTCTTCACTTTTGGAGTATGATTAAGATATCTTGTAATCTATGCAACAAAATCTTGGTGTGATCACATGCAAAGATGAGAAACATATGATACAAGGAGATGCAACTAAGTCTGGCGGTGTATCTTCATTTGAGAGGATCTAATGTGTAGAAAAAGTAGATATTATGTGCTAATACCCTCCTGTAAAAATTGTCCATTCAACTTTTTGATAGTCAATTTTGATATCAAATCTTAACTATGCTCTGCATTGTTTCTTGATTTCCATATTTGAAAGAAGATCATGGATTAGTGCATATCCTTATTCTTGATAATATGGTTTCTATTAGCACTAGGAATCACCGTGAGACTGTAATGAGAATAATCCCAGTACCCATCATTTTATATAGTAAATGTAAATACGTTTTAGGTGGTCAAATGGAGAAGACTCAATGATAATAACGTTCTAACTCAGAAATATGTTCTATCATGCATAAGAAATTGAGGTATGGAATCAACTTCAGTCAGTAAGTTGGAGTAAGGGTGAATAGAGGGAAGACTTTGGTGAGGAGAGTGAAGAGGTCTGATCTGGACATCAGGTCTTCCAGCAGTCTAACGAGAAAAAGATTAAACACAATATCTTCTTGAATTCAAATCTCAAAGAAACTGAAAGAAATTATAACAAAACTATAACATAACATTCATCATAATACATTCATAACAATCCATGTGAATCAGTCATTCATGAATTCTCTCAATATCAGAGGCAAATAAGATGGAGTAAGTTGACTTAGATTAACCAAGATGTCTCAAAAAACAAATACATAACCAGACAACCGATGTTCTTCATAAAAATATTACAATAGCAGGGAACCTAGATCAACCATTCGACCTTAACAAAATATCAAAACTGCCTATATATACTAAAAATGTCGAAACCACCAGGAATGTGATCAGACCCCTGCATTCAAAGTTTCCAGTCAGCACCTACTCTGTCAGCCTGTGCAAGCCTTCTCATGTCAGACATGAGGTTTCCTCAATTATGTGTTTTACAGGGAAATATGTCCAGAAGGAAACCTTGGATTGCTAATTTGCACTCCCGACCGTCTTCAGTCTACTTTCCATTTATGTGTTGAGACGAGGTCTCAACCACCACTCGCATTCTCAGTAACTACCTTCATTAGGATCAAGATGGAGCCTGACACCCATGAATGTTCTTAGAGAGTGCCAACGAATTCTGCGAGTCAATTTTGATGCCTCGAGGCCCTACAAGTCTTCTTCTATGACCAATACGGGCGTTTTTGGAAACTCGAGGTTTGGGCACCAACTCCTTCTTCATCACTCCTTTGTGCTTGTGACCTTGGGCCATGACCTGGCATTTATCCAATATGACTCTTCAGGATTTTGCGCTTTGGTAGATTTCACATTACTTGAATACAGATTTCTCGATGCCTAAATGACGAAATCAGTCCTATCATATTGACGATCGGATCTGCTATGCATTTGACTGTTGTGATTGCTTCCTTGAAAACCCGAGTCACCAATCATGTGTTGGGTGCTTACCTTTCTTCTTGGGCCCACCTCCTATGTGACCTCGCTATGACCCAAGGATTATATTCAAGGTGCTTTGGGACTTCATGCGCTTAGGGACTTGGTAATGTTTCTCATTTTAAAACTCCCGGAGTGACAGATATGATGACGTGTGTCTCTTGCTAATTGAATGGTCCATATTTATTTCAGGCTTCGACCATTGATTTTAGGCCTAGAATGAGTTGCTCTGAGTGTTTCTCATTGTTTTCATGCCTACAGTCTGTGGCCCTTGACAACTTTATGTGATAACATTTGGCTCCATAGGGGATGGCATGCTCCCTGCGAGCTGCCAAGAAGTAGTTCTAGTGCCTTAGTTGTTGGTCTATTGAGTTATGCTTTGAAGCATCATACTGAAGAAAACAGGCCGACACGTACACTATTCTAAAAATGAAAGAAAACACACCTTCTCCTGAGGGA
>JZKD02S1612346.1:85353-135431 GCA_000966675.3 Picea glauca | reverse complement strand
TGTCTTCATAGTGATCAAATACAAGATAAGCTTGATGCTCATCATCACTAGGATATTCATCAAAAAGGGGTTGTCTTTCATATCTATGATCATCACAAATGAAACCATTCCTTCTTGAGTTGTAAGAAGGAAATCCTCTCAACTGCATGCTTTCTTTGATCAACTCCAAAAACTGTCTAGGAGGATAATGCCCTACTTGATGGATACAATTAAAAGTGAACAACATATCCTACCAAAACCTTTGAGAAAGCCTTGTGTTTTTATGCAGTAACTGTGGTTCTATGTCCAATCAGGAAGGGTTCTTTTCAAAGTTGTCACTCTGAAAAGGTGCACACAAACATGGTTGTCAAGTCTTGAGTGATTATCATAGTTTGATTTATTTCCACCACCTCAAAAACTATATTATTATAATATTTTTACTGCATACCTAGAATGCAACACATTTTTAGGGTTAACATTAGTCACATGAATTGGACTAGGGAATTGATCAAGAAAATCCAGAGAGAAAGAGTTTGAATCAAATTGGGAAAACTTAAGGCTAACATGATTTTCCTTCTTACATATAAGAGTACTATAATACCGGTGGAAGAGTGGAAGGGATTTCCTAGAATTACATTGATGAGGAACAATATATCCACAATCGAGGTGAATTTCAGGAAATTTAAAAACTCAAAAACAACTTAAATAGGTAAATGTTGGTCAAACACAGTCAAACTTGCTGAGTGAATTGTTCAACATTGGGAAAACCTGTTGAGCTCTAATGAGTTTGACTAGATTTAATTGAGTAACATTAAAATGAGAAGGCATGTCTTATTTTGGAGACAAGCTCAGTGAATTCACTGAACAGTGGAAACATTTTTCAATCTTGTAAAATTGGTTAGCATGCAACATATATGTACTGAATCAACCCATGCACAAGCTAATCTAAATTTTGACATGTGACCTCCTTCTTGTAATTCACAACGCTTAACCACTTGAGCTAGATGGAAAATTTGTAACCATGGTGACCATCTCCAAGGTGCTAAATCAACACACCCACATGTGACAATTATGTTCCCTTCATACTCAATTAATCTATACAAATTACAATAATCTAACTATGTCCACTGACGCAAACCCCCGGCCCTCGGGATGAGATCTGCACAGGATCGTTCTCAATTCTCCTCGAGTCGAAGTAGCTCCCTCGGATCCCTATTGGAACCTCACGAATCCAATCCAAAGGTCCTTCATGAAAACCTGCCCTGCAAAACTTAATACCAGGCGCGAGCCTTACATCTTCGTGCAACCACAACCGGGCCATAGCACAAGTGACTTTCGCAACTCGAGAATTTGTGAGTCGATGACCCTCAACTCCTCTTTCTCCAAACCTCTGATACCCGAGATGCGATACGGGTATGGCTCCCTCCTCACTAGCGCTTGCTACATATATCCGTAAGCTAGGCTAAACACTAACATTACTCGCAGCTCATGACTTCATGAGTTGGAGTGTTGAGCCCTTGTGCTCCTCCTTTGCGAATCCCTGGAACACGATAAGTAAATAATGGGTTGACTCCTTCCTAGGCGACGTGTGTCCACCACCTATCACCTGCTTCCACCTTTCTCTGGGCGCTTGTTGGTACGCCACCTGTCAACTACGCGACCCCACCTAACGGATGTGCTACATGTTCGTACGAACCCTTGACGCTCGACACTTCGTGACTTCGTAGTCAAAAAGAAATTATTTCATCCCCCGAACCCCGATACACGATACCCCACAAAGGTTCTGATCCAACAGTTCTCCCGTGGCTTGGATCCAATGGTTTGGATCTCCTTCCCTGCTCCGCGCAACTAGGGACTTCGTGAAACCAAGAATTTGGTCTGGCCTCCAAACTCATGAACCTCGAATTCGTGAAATGATCCAACGACGTGGGTTGAAATGAGATCAGTGACTCATATTGACCCTCAAATCCTGGGTGATGGGTTTCACCGGCCTCTAACCGCCTTGCAACTCTGCAAGATCCAACGACTCTTGCAACTTCAAAACTTCCTGCACAAAGGCCTCTCACCATCCATACGGCTCCACCACCTTGCAACTCTGTAAGATCCAACGACTCTCGCAACTTCGACACTTCCTTCACGAAGGCCTCTCATCATCCATATGGATCCTTTCCTGGGGTGCTTCTAAGCTCTTAAATCCTTCGCAACTCGAGATGATCCTAGGGCACTCGGCATTTCGACACTTCTCCACGAATCGTCTCCACCGTCCATTTCAGCTACTCTCCTGTGCAACCTCCTAGAGGTTAAACTCCATGCGCCTTCCTCCGAATCTGATGGCTATCGGTTCTTTGCACTAGATTTGAAGACCCAGATCTGTTTCTCTTCCTTGTGCGCTTTCCTGCATGCGTCTGGACATAGACTTCAATGACCCAGATCTCGCCTCTCTAGCTGATCTAATGGAAGCTATGCTCTACCTTGAGCATTCCCTTCTTCCTTTCCCTTAGAATATTTCTTGCTCCAAAAGGCCTCAGCCTTTGTCTCTGCTGTGAAGCCTGTAACCTTGACTCCCGCCTCTATTCTAAGAGGCATTCCTCCTCCTGAGATTTATTTCTCGGAACCTCAAAGGTTCCTTCGAACTCTGCAACCTCTTGCAGGACCTTTGCATGAAATGGTGCTATCTCTTCTGAGATTATCTGTGGCTCTGACCTCAAAGTGTCTCTGTCCCTTTCTCTCCTTGAAGGGATGTAACTGCCCTCTGGAAACTTCCTTCTCAAGCATGCTTTGCTGAGCCTGTAGGGTGTTCAGTTACCCTGTGAGTGTCTCCTCCTGTGATACTTCTCTTCTCTCTGAACTCAAACAAGAGTTCCTTCTGTGCACATTTGCACCAACTCAATGCCCACCTAACAGAGTTCTGCAGAATCCTCTGTGACTCTGTCTTCTCACTGAACTCGAAATAGAGTTCTCCCTAATGCATCTTGTGCATTTGCTCAATGCCCTCCTGGAAGAGCCTTTATAGAATTCTCAACAATTATGCTTCTTCTCTCTATGCTCTCCTCTGCACAGTTTCTCCTTCAAGGTGTTCAACAACGTTGAGGCTTCCTCCTTGACTCAATGAATTTAGCTGGTGCACCCTCTTGGCACGTCTTTGTCTAAAATTCCGCAGAATTCAGAAGTGCACTCCTGCACTGGTTTTCAGAGATCGCAGTAATCTGTCATGCACTCTTGCATGAAACCACAAAGAATCCAAACCTGAAATCAAAGAACTCTCAGATATAAAAATCTATCTATCCCTGCAAATGCACATCTAACATACATCTACAACATATCATCAACACAGAAAGACATTCTTCAACAAACAAAGAATAACATGTAGGAAAAAATTCTCTGATTGTATTAATATGAAATGCCTCTTTACAATGTGAGATCAGACTGCAACATAGTTACGACTTCCTCTACTCTCTAACCTATTGTTTGTTCTCTTCTGCCTCCCCAATCTATATGCAAAGAAGATCTTTTTACAAAGAGGGGCTCCTCGAGATCTTCCCTCCATCTCACCAACTCTCATTAATTTACATTCAATTACACTGAATGGCTGTCTAGTCTGAATCAGATATAGATCTCATCCTTACAACCATTTAAGGAAAACTTTATCTAAAGCCTGCACACATGCATGGATTTTGTCTCTACCAGCCTTATAACATTTAATACAATTTTTCAAAATTTGAAAAATGAGAGGGATGCACCTCTCTCCTTCCATTGAATGTGCGCTTGATGTGCTAGCTAGTTGGTGCATAGCTGGGTTGGAGTGATGCTCCTGCATCATACTCCTCTGCTGTGAAAAATTCATGAGCTCCTGCTCATGAGCTTCCCAACATGGATGTCAAAATCCCCCTGGATCCCAAATAGTTCTTTGGAGCTGTCCATCCGCTCCATCGCCTTGTTTCTATTGCTGCATCCTTCCTGCTACTATGGAAGGTCTCCTCCTGCTCATCTTCTCCTCACTGGTAGTTTCTGTTGCTGACCTCGACATCAACCTTCTAATATTCTCAATCTCCTTGTCCAATTGATCTAGTGGCTGTCTCTCTTTATGCATTCTCCTCGACTGCACTTCTTCATCCTTATCAGTGGGTAGATCAACTAGATCTCCCTTGCTATTTCCTCCATTTCTTGTGGCCTTGACTTGCCACCTTGCTGCAAAATTCAGCTCTGAAGTCTGATCACCAAGTCTCTTCTTAGCTTCCCCTTCTGACAACTTTGCTTCTGCCAGTTCTCCTGCTAGTGCATCTCCAGCTTCCTTCAGCTACTACTCAGACTGGAATTTTGTTTCATCTCCTACTGCATGCCTCGACACTACAATCATCATTTGTTTAGCTTCCTGGCTGAAATTTTCGAGCAATTTCTCCGAATTCTCTTTTTCCAAAATCTTCATGACTGTCTACTCATGGCAGTCATCTACTGGTTCTGGATGGTTCAACTAGTCGTCCATCATTTCTAACTCCAACTCCCATGGAGTGAGCATCTTATCTGCATGATCTTCTTCTGCTACAGCTTCCAGTGCTGTAGTTATCCCCTGTTCAGCCTCTTGGATGAAAATTTCGAGCATTTCTACTGAATGTTATTCTTCCTCAGCTGGGTCAGGATCTGATGTCTGTTCCATTTCTTCCTTCTATTTGACAGTCACAATTGGTTTTCCTTCTACTGTTGTTGCATTTGTAACACAGGATTCAACCTCAATTGGGTTGTATGGAAGGAATAACTCTATTCCTCCAATGATCATAATTCTCTTCTGATCTTCCCTCTCTATCCATTATCCTTGCTGATATGAACTCACCTATGAGCTCATCTTCTCTGTCAGCTCCTCTCACTGATCTAAAATCATCCTTGATTTCATGAGACTTTCAGTCAATCTCATCTGCTCTCCCTTGCCCACCTGGCAATATGGGATTTCCTCTCTGCCCTCCTGGTAGTCTATGAGATTCTCCAACGATCTCATCTCATTGCCCTCCTAGCAACCTGAATTTTCTTCTCTACACTCATGAAATTCCTTGAGATCATCCCATGACCTCTTCTTACTACAACCTGAAATTGCTTCACTACCTTCCTGGTAGTTCACGATATCTTCTAGCGATCTTTCCTCCTCATCATCACTGAGATTTTGCCCAGCTTCTGGCTCACAAATGTGAACCATTTCCTGTTCACCTCTGAGGAATTCAACATGCCTCATCCATCCTATTAACATCCTTTGATGTCCTTGGGCCAACAATTTCTTGACTGGCCACTTTTCTTTCCTCCTCAAAGGCCATTCATACACCCAATGTGTCTTTGCGTTCTTCTGCACCCGTAGTGCAAGCTCTTCCATCCTCATCCTCACCTCAGCGAGTTCTTTATCCATTTCATATTTTCTTTGCTGCCGGTGGTTCTTCTTTCCACCGCGTCCATGGCCTTCAGTAGCCATCTTCCTGTTCCTATCTTCCCTCTTGGTAAACTTGTTGCTGTCACTCTGTAACCGTGAGTGCTTCCAGCCTTTCCTACAGTCCTCCTGACTGTTTATTGACTGTTGTGCACCTTGCAACAATCATCACAGAGCTTCAACACTCTGTCATCCTTTTCCTCTGGCTCCCTTTGCTTGCAATATACAGACAAAATCAAGCTCTGATACCACAACTGACACAGACCCCTGACCCTCGGGCTAAGATCCGCACAAGATCATTCTAAATTCTCCTCGATCTTAAGCGGCTCCCTTGGATCCCTATTGGAATCTCACGAATCCGATCCACAGGTCCTTCATGAAAACGCGCCCTGCACAACTTAACACCATGCATGATCCTTACATCTCCATGTGACCACAAGCGGGCCTTAGCGCAAGCACCTTTCACAACTAGAGAGTTCGTGATTCAATGACCCTCGACTCCTCTTTCTCCAAACCTCCGATACCCAAGATACGATATGGGTATGGCTCCTTCCTCACTAGCGCCTGCTACATATAACCATAGGCTAGGCTAAACACTAGCACTGCTCGCAACTTGCGACTTCGCGAGTTGGAGTGTTGAGCCCTTGTGCTCCTCCTTTGCGAATCCCCGAAACGCGATAAGTCAGCAATGGGTTGACTCCTTCCTAGGCGACGTGTTTCCACCACCTATCACCTGCTTCCACCTTTCTCTGGGCACTTGTTGCTATGCCACCTGTCAACCATGCGGCCCCACCTAACGGATGTTCTATGTGTTCGTACAAACCCTTGGCGCTCGACACTTCGTGACTTTGCAGTCAAAAAGAAATTCTTTCAACCCAAGTCTGATACACGATACCTCGCGAAGGTTCTGATCCAAGGGTTCTCCTGTGGCTTAGATCCAACAGTCTAGATCTCCTTCCCTGCTCTGCGCAACTCGGGACTTCGCAAAACCAAGAATTTGGTTTGGCCTCCAAACTCACGAACCTCGAATTTGCGAAATGATCCAACGACGTGGGTTGAAACGAGATCAATGACTCATATTGATCCTCGAATCCTGGGTGATGGATTTCATCGGCCTCTAACCACCTTGCAACTTTGCAAGATCCAATGACTCTCACAACTTCGACACTTCCTACACGAAGGCCTCTCAGTATCCATACGGCTCCACCACCTTGCAACTCTGCAAGATCCAACGACTCTCACAACTTTGACACTTCCTTCATGAAGGCCTCTCACCGTCCATATGACTCCTTTCCTGGGGTGCTTCTAAGCACTTAAATACCTCGCAACTCAGGATGATCCTAGGTCTCTTGTCATTTCAACACTTCTCCACCGTCCATTTTAGCTACTCTCCTGTGTGACATACCAGAGGTTAAACTCCATGAGCCTTCCTTCGGATCTGATGGCTATCGGTTCTTTTCACTAGATCTGATGGCCTAGATCTGTTTCTCTTCCTTGTGCACTTTCCTGCGTGCATCTATACGTAGACTTCAACGACCCAAATCTCGCCTCTCTAGCTGATCTAACAATAGTTGTGCTCTACCTTGAGCATTCCCTTCTTCCTTTCCCTTGGAATATTTCTTGCTCCAAAAGGCCTCAGCCTTTGTCTCTGCTGTGAAGCCTATAACCTTGGCTCCCGTCTATATTCTAAGAGGCGTTCCTCCTCCTGATATTTATTTCTCAGAACCTCAAAGGTTCCTTCGAACTCTGCAACCTCTTGCAGGACCTTTGCAGGAAATGGTGCTATCGCTTCTGAGCTTATCTGTGGCTCTGACCTCAAAGTGTCTCTGTCCCTTTCTCTCCTTGAAGGGATGTAAGTGCCCTCTGGAAACTTCCTTCTCAAGCACACTTTGCTGAGCCTGTAGGGTGTTCAGTAACCCTGTGAGTGTCTCCTCCTATGATACTTCTCTTCTCTCTAAACTCAAACAAGAGTTCCTTCTGTGCACATTTGCACCAACTCAATGCCCACCTAGCAGAGTTCTCCAGAGTCCTCAGCGACTCTGTCTTCTCACCGAACTCGAAATAGAGTTCTCCCTAATGCATCCTATGCATTTTCTCAATGCCCTCCTGGCAGAACCTTTATAGAATTCTCAACAATTCTGCTTCTTCTCTCTATTCTCTCCTATATACAGTTTCTCCTTCAAGGTGTTCAACAACCTTGAGGCTTCCTCCTTGAGTCAATGACTTTAGCTGGTGCGCCCTCTTGGCACGTCTTTGTCTGAAATTCCATAGAATTCAGAAGTGCACTCCTGCACTGGTTTTCAGAGACTGTAGTACTCTGTCATGCACTCTTTCATGAAACCACAAAGAATCAAAACCTGCAATCAAAGAACTCTCAGATAGGAAAATCTATCTATCCCTGCAAATGCACATCTAACATACATCTACAACATATCATCAACACATAAAGACATTCATCAACAAACACATAATAACATGCAGGAAAAACTTCTCTAATTGTATTAATATGAAATGCCTCTTTACAATGTGAGCTCGGACTGCAAGAGAGTCACGACTTCCTCTACTCTCTAACCTATTTTCTGTTCTCCTCTGCCTCCCCAATCTAGATACAAAGAGGAGCTCCTCGATCTCTTCCCTCCATCTCACCAACTCTCATTAATTTACATTCAATTACATTGAATGGCTATCTAGTCTGAATCGGATCTAGATCTCAGCCTTACAACCATTTAAGGCAAGCTTTATCTAAATCTTGCGCACATGCATGGCTTTTGGCTCTACCAGCCTTATAACATTTAATACAATTTTTCAAAATTTGAAAAATGAGAGGGCTGCACGTTCCCTTCCATTGAATGCGTGCTTGATGTGTTGGCTAGCTGGAAAGTAGTTGGGTTGGAGTGATGCTCCTGCATCATCCACCATGTGTTGAAGATACACAAAAATACTTATCCTTGTTTGGGGTGATTATTCTCAAATCTACTTATTACAAACTTTTGAGAATTCATAAAATACACAAAAGTAAATTAGTTTTAGTAAATCATTAATCTTGGAGATAAAAGGATGCCATGAGGCTGCCTTTGTACATATCAATTTTTTATTTGATACTCGTACAAATGGTTGTGGACAATTTTTCCAAGATACACAAAAGTAAATTAGTTTTAGTAAATCATTAAGCTTGGCGATAAAAGGATTCCTTGAGGCTACCAAATGGTTGTGGGTAGAGAGTTTCCAAGATACACAAAAGTAAATTAGTTTTAGTAAATCATTAAGATTGGCAATAAAAGGATGCCATGAGGCTACCTCATCGCATCCTTTTATTGCCAAGCTTAATGATTTACTAAAACCAATTCACTTTTGTGTATTTTATGAACTCTCAAAAGTTTGTAATAAGTAGATTTGAGAATAATCACCCCAAACAAGGATCTGTTTTCTTGTGTGTCTTCAACACATGGTGGACATATTTAGATTATTCTAATTTTTATATATTAGTTCAATATTAAAGGCACATAACCGTCACATCTGAGTTTTGATTTAACACCTTGGATATGGTCACTATGGTTATAAATTTTCATGCACATAAGATTTCTAAGGAAACAATGATCACATAAAGTTGTCAAGGGCCGCAGACCACAGCCATGAGCGCAAAGCGCAACACTCAGAGCAACTCATTCCAGGCCTG
This sequence comes from Picea glauca, assembly GCA_000966675.3. Classification (NCBI taxonomy): domain Eukaryota; kingdom Viridiplantae; phylum Streptophyta; class Pinopsida; order Pinales; family Pinaceae; genus Picea; species Picea glauca. Next base: position 126,369 of record JZKD02S1612346.1, on the reverse strand, counting down.
AAATCAATGGCCGAAGCCTGAAATAGATCTGGATCGTTCAATTAGCAAGAGTCACGCGTCATCAGATCTGTCACTCCGGGAGTTTTAAAATGAGAAACATTGCCATGTCCCGAAGTGCCTTGAAGATAAGCCCCAGGTCATAGCGAGGTCACATAGGAGGTGGGACCAAGAAGAAAGGTAAGCACCCAATGCATGATTGGTGACTCGGGTTTTCAAGGAAACAATCATGGACATCGGATGCATAGTAGATCCGATCCTCGATCTGAGAGGAGTGATTTCATCATTCAGGAATTGGGAAATATGTAGTCAAGTAATGTGAAATCTCCCGAAGCACGAAATCCTGAAGTGTCATATGGGATAAGCACCAGGTCACGGCCTAAGGTCACAAGAACGAAGGAGTGATGATGAAGGAGTTGGCACCTAAAGCTCGAGTTTCTGAAAACGCACGTATTGGTCACATAAGAAGACTTGTAGGGCCTCGAGGCATCAAAATTGACTTGCAGAAGTCGTTGGCACCGTCTAAGAACATTCATGTGTGTTAGGCCCTGCCCTGATCCCAATGAAGGAATTTACTAAGAATGAGAGCGGTGGTTGAGACCTCATCTCAGCACATAAATGGAAAGCTAGCCGAAGACGGTTGGGAGTGCAGATTAGCAATCTGAGGTTTCCTTTTGGATGAATTTCCTTGCAAAACACATAACTGAGGCAAGATCGCATCTGACATGAGAAGGAATGCACAGGATGACAGAGTAGGTGCTGACTGAAAACTTTGAATGCAGGGGTCCGATCACATTCCTGGTGGTTGCAACATTTTTAGTATATATAGGCAGTTTTGATATTTTGTTAAGGTGAAATGGTTGAGCTAGGCTCCCTGCTATTGTAATATTTTTACGAAGAACAATCGTTCTCTGGTTATGTATTTGTTTTTGAGACATATTGGTTAATCTAAGTCATCTTTATTACTCCATCTTATTTGCCTCTCATATTGAGAGAATTCATGAATGAATGATTCACATGGATTGTTATGATTGTATTATGATGAATGTTATGTTATCGTGTTTTTATAATTTCTTTCAGTTTCTTTGAGATTTGAATTCAAGAAGATATCGTGTTTAAGTTTTTCCTCCTTAGGCTGTTGGAAGACCCGATGTCCACAACAGACCTCTACACTCTCCTCACTGAAGTCTTCCCTTTATTCACCCTTACTCCAACTTACTGACTGAAGTTGATTCCAGACCTCAATTGCTTATGCATGCTAGTCCATATTTTTGAGTTAGAGCGTTATTATCATTGAGTCTTCTCCATTTGACCACCTAAAAATCATTTACATTTATTGTATAAACTAATGGGTATTGGGATTATTCTCATTACATTTTGAGGGTGATTCCTATTGCTAACATAAATGGCGTTGTTGTCTGGGACGGATTTGAGCAGATTGAAGAGCTCCCTGGGAAGAATGACATAGATCCAACTCTTGATGGTAGACAAGTGTGGGATATAGAATTGACTGTAATAATCTACCTGACAACTCCACGATCAAAGAATCCACTGGGGAAGATCCTATTGACAAAAAGATGAAGGGAATGACTAGGTATCAACTTATGAGCTTTCTTCATGAACTTTTGTTATTCTTCATTAGCTCATTTTTTTTTTCCCTTCACATATAAAGAGGATCATATTGTGTTTTGTTTATTGAGTTGATCACCAACCTTCCTTTATATATCCATCCTTGGAAGAAGAAGACTTACTTTCTGCCTATGTTGTAGATGCTAATATTATATCCTCAGCTTAGCCTACTCATAAAGAAGAGCTTCATATTGAAACCCCTCTTGAACTCAATCACCCTTGCAGCCCTGAGGAGGTTGAAACTGATCCACGGCCTCCTCAAATCTCATCACATCCTACTGTTACTATTGAGCCTTTCCATCAATGTGATAAGACTCATATTCAACCCACTAGTTTTCAAATTGGAATCAGAGACAAGTTGTTTAAACCTTTAAAGCTTCCATATCATATTCATTCTTATCCTCTTGATTTCTTGAATTACTTTCCTCATTTTTCTGGAGAGGATTAGGTTACAAATGAGAGGCACTTGGGGGAATTTGAGAACTTTATTGATCTGTTTGATATTGTTCATGATGATGCTACCATGAGGCTGTTCTCACTTTCCTTGTCTAGAGATGTTTCTGTGTGGTTTAGATGTCTGAAGGCTAGTTCTATTGGTTCCTGGACCGAGCTATGCCATGCATTTTTGAAGTGGTGGGATGAGAACAAGTCCCTTGATCAGTACTGGGATGATTTTAATTCCTTGAGGAAAGGGGAAGATGAATCATTGGCCGTCTTCAACTGGAGGTTTTACCGTGTGTATCAAAATATGTATGTAGAGATCAGACCCACAGAGACTATTGCCATGGTGTACTATGTCATGGATCAACATTCATAGCTTTTCCTTCACCTGAGAGAAAGGAAATCAACATATTTATCTCAGTTATTCATGGATGTTGGGGAAGTGGAGGAGAACCTCTGAGCTTGTGGCAAGATTCAAAGTCAGTATCATCTCAACTTTGAGTGTAAGGAAGTTTTTTCTTGCTGTCCATATGAAGGAAAAGTTGTGGATGATTTTGTATTCAAAGCATGTATCCATGAGCAGCCCTATCTTGATGAAAATCATGTGTATTAACAACTACGAGCAACAATTACTATTGTTCTTGAAATAGATTTTTTTAACTATTATTTTCCTGATAAAATTACTTATTTAAAGGTTGATCATAGATATGAAAGACAACCCCTTTTTGATGAATATCCTAGTGATGATGAGCATCAAGCTTATCTTGTATTTGATCACTATGAAGACAGTAAGGATGATGTTGATGTTGGCCTTGTCACAGAAGACATAAAATTTGACCAGGAGAAACCCTTAGTTGAGGCACATGAAGAGGTCATTTATACATAGCCTGAAGTAAATCCACAGTCCTCTGTGGATCAACAACCACCTACATCCATCCTTCTTCCACTTGTACCTATAGTTCACAGTAAGCAACTTTTGGACCCACATATGCCCGTGGCTGTCTTTCAATCTAGTGTTCCTGTAGGGGACATCAAGCAAGCTGTCAAAAACTTTGAAAAAGCGAAGTTAACATTTCATAAGTTAATCATGCGTTGCCTTCAATTTCATGACCCTGTCAATGAGTACATAAAGTTACACTTTTCAAATTCTTTGGAGCATGTAGGCTTGATCTCTTTATCAACATTTGAAGGTAATATGGGTAATCATAAGAATGAAATTAKTTAGTTGTCATGCTTTCCTTGTATTTAATGGATCATTTGCAGTGAAGCGAAGGATTYAGTTATCAAACAATTTGAATGGATATGGTGGAATTTTTCTTTTACCTAGCATTTTGTAAAATTYAGTTAAATTAGGTTTTGTACATAAATAAKMTCCCTCAGGAGAAGGTGTGTTTTCTTTCATTTTTAGAATAGTGTACGTGTCGGCCTGTTTTCTTCAGTATGATGCTTCAAAGCATAACTCAATAGACCAACAACTAAGGCACTAGAACTACTTCTTGGCAGCTCGCAGGGAGCATGCCATCCCCTATGGAGCCAAATGTTATCACATAAAGTTGTCAAGGGCCACAGACTGTAGGCATGAAAACAATGAGAAACACTCAGAGCAACTCATTCTAGGCCTAAAATCAATGGTCGAAGCCTGAAATAAATATGGACCATTCAATTAGCAAGAGACACACGTCATCATATCTGTCACTCCGGGAGTTTTAAAATGAGAAACATTACCAAGTCCCTAAGCGCATGAAGTCCCAAAGCACCTTGAATATAATCCTTGGGTCATAGCGAGGTCACATAGGAGGTGGGCCCAAGAAGAAAGGTAAGCACCCAACACATGATTGGTGACTCGGGTTTTCAAGGAAGCAATCACAACAGTCAAATGCATAGCAGATCCGATCGTCAATATGATAGGACTGATTTCGTCATTTAGGCATCGAGAAATCTGTATTCAAGTAATGTGAAATCTACCAAAGCGCAAAATCCTGAAGAGTCATATTGGATAAATGCCAGGTCATGGCCCAAGGTCACAAGCACAAAGGAGTGATGAAGAAGGAGTTGGTGCCCAAACCTCGAGTTTCTAAAAACGCCCGTATTGGTCATAGAAGAAGACTTGTAGGGCCTCGAGGCATCAAAATTGACTCGCAGAATTCGTTGGCACTCTCTAAGAACATGCATGGGTGTCAGGCTCCATCTTGATCCTAATGAAGGTAGTTACTGAGAATGCGAGTGGTGGTTGAGACCTCGTCTCAACACATAAATGGAAAGTAGACCGAAGACGGTCGGGAGTGCAAATTAGCAATCCAAGGTTTCCTTCTGGACATATTTCCCTGTAAAACACATAATTGAGGCAACCTCATGTCTGACATGAGAAGGCTTGCACAGGCTGACAGAGTAGGTGCTAACTGGAAACTTTGAATGCAGGGGTCTGATCACATTCCTGGTGGTTTCGACATTTTTAGTATATATAGGCAGTTTTGATATTTTGTTAAGCTCGAATGGTTGATCTAGGTTCCCTGCCATTGTAATATTTTTATGAAGAACATCGGTTGTCTGGTTATGTATTTGTTTTTTGAGACATCTTGGTTAATCTAAGTCAACTTTCTTACTCCATCTTATTTGCCTCTGATATTGAGAGAATTCATGAATGACTGATTAACATGGATTGTTATGAATGTATTATGATGAATGTTATGTTATAGTTTTGTTATAATTTCTTTCAGTTTCTTTGAGATTTGAATTCAAGAAGATATTGTGTTTAATTTTTTTCTCGTTAGACTGCTGGAAGACCTGATGTCCAGATCAGACCTCTTCACTCTCCTCACCAAAGTCTTCCCTCTATTCACCCTTACTCAAACTTACTGACTGAAGTTGATTCCATACCTCAATTTCTTATGCATGATAGAACATATTTCTGAGTTAGAACGTTATTATCATTGAGTCTTCTCCATTTGACCACCTAAAACGTATTTACATTTACTATATAAAATGATGGGTACTGGGATTATTCTCATTACAGTCTCACGGTGATTCCTAGTGCTAATAGAAACCATATTATCAAGAATAAGGATATGCACTAATCCATGATCTTCTTTCAAATATGGAAATCAAGAAACAATGCAGAGCATAGTTAAGATTTGATATCAAAATTGACTATCAAAAAGTTGAATGGACAATTTTTACAGGAGGGTATTAGCACATAATATCTACTTTTTCTACACATTAGATCCTCTCAAATGAAGATACACCGCCAGACTTAGTTGCATCTCCTTGTATCATATGTTTCTCATCTTTGCATGTGATCACACCAAGATTTTGTTGCATAGATTACAAGATATCTTAATCATACTCCAAAAGTGAAGAAGCTCTTCTTAATCGTACTTAAATTGGCATTCTATCATTTAAGTTGATATTAGATTATTGAACTTATGTTTGCATTTAATGCATTTAAAATGAAACTATAATTCGAGCTAAAGCTAATACAAGATTTCTTACTATAGTTTCGCATTCGTCCAATCGTGTAACATACCCATAATATATTACAAGTTTTTCAACTAGACAATATCACCCAAAATAGTTAGGTTAAGAATTGTTACCAATCTTTGCACAAAATTCATTCTACATACGGTTGTCATTCCCTACCTATACTTCAAGTTGAATTGTACAATAGAAGATAAAATAATATCCTCCTGAATGATTTCTACATACTTCTTTGGGAAATATATCGTTTGACATACCATGTCAATTAGAAAACATTCTACACTCCTAAAAGTACAACTAGATGGAGTAAAACATTGTGTAAGTTTTCTTACTTTCCCTTTATAGAATCACATTTTATTGAATCTTCAATTATAATATTTTAAAAAAATATGATACCCAACTGCAGGTATCATATATTATCATATTAATTACACTATTCCAACATTTCTTAGATAAGATAATATGCATGGAAATAATGGAGACACTTCAACAAACAAAGAATACATTGTAAGCACACATCCGGAAAAAGGAATAGGTGCATTGGATAATCTGAAGTCCTCTCGAGACTCTGGAAATATAGTTCAAGCCCCACAATTAGTTTAAAACATAAATAATTCTTCATAATTTGTAATACCTAGCAATAGTTTCATTGAAGGAAAGGGTGCTCTAAAAGTAAAAGTCACTATTCTTGGGAAATACCACTTGTAAAGAATGTGTTCTTTCTTTCTAGAATCAAAACTTTGAAACTTGAAACATGAAGCAATATCAAACCAGAACTTTATAGATCTTAGCCAATAATTGGAATCTGATTATTAGCTACAACATTTATCTTCTAATTGGTTAATGTGATTTAGCATGTCTTTGGTTTATATTTTGCGCTGGTGATACTCTTAGCTCAAACCTCCACTTGTTAGAGATGGTAAGATCTAGGATAAAAAATAACTCTACACTCATTGAGAGGAGCCATAATATGATCAACCTTCTTCCCATGGGCCTGTGGTCAGAGTTTTCATATTATTCCCATGTTCTTCCATGGAAGCTATGCCCAAACGCCTATGGGCAGAGTTTCCAGCTAGACTTGGGTCATCTTCAAATGTGTTATAGTGTTTGGATATGGACACATCAATAACATTGAATGGCCCCAACTAGAGGTTATAAATTTTCCATAGTCAAATTACCATTCCTCTTATCCCATAAAAAAAATGAATCTCATACTTCGTATCTTCTTTTCCTCATCTCTTTGTCAAATGCCTTCTATGTCTTGCCTTGGTAAACCTCAATCTAGTTAAGATATTTTATATGTTCATTATGTTCCACTAGTTGGTCTACAATTCCTTGTAGAACCTCCTAATTTTTTGTAGAATGATGCATCATTTTATACACCAAAATATTCAAATTAATCGGTAATATCACATCCATTCCATACACTAATTCAAAATGGATTTTCCTAGTTATCTTATTCCTCGTAATCCTATAATCCCACACTTCTTACTTCAACTTACTATTCCAACATTTTTTTTTGTCTCCTAGTGTCTTCTTAATAATTTTTAATAAATTTATATTGTTGGACTTTGCTAGTCCATTTCATTGAGGATAATAGTTAGATGAGAATGAGATGATTCTTCTGTATTGAGTACACAAACTAACCAATTCAATACATTTGAAATCTTGGTATTGTTAGTTTTTATTTTGAAAGGTACTAAAAACCTCATGATAATCTTGGCTTTAATAAAATAAAAAAAATATTGTGTATATATCATTCCTATGTATGATACTTTCATGGTTTCTATGAGGATGGGACAGCCCTGGAAGATTTTCCATGTAGGATGGAAACTTTTCCCACAAGCCGATTAACTATGGGAAGAGTTTCCATCCTACATGGAAACTCTGCACAGGTTGTCCCATCCTCATAGAAAATATGAAAGTATCATTAAATCTAAATATATGTAGGGAATCAAATGATATGTAAAAACTTATGGTAGTTTGTTTTGTGTAATTCCTCCAGGTTTCACTACTTGGATCCTCTCAGAAAAGGAGTTATAGAAAAAACGACATACCTTGTTGAATTTTGGCTTATTCTAGAGAGCGACAGTGTAGAGCGTGCCCCACAAAGAATATTTGTTGAATAGAGCTGAAAATGTTACACAACATACTAAATATTGTATTCTAACCAACACATTTGGTCTTACTAAATTTGGATCTGTTATGAATAAGTTATGATGTTTTTACCCAAAACACATTTTTTAGACTAGTTTCAAGACTAGCCACAAACCCTATTTTCCACGGAGTGTAAATCCAAAAATACAACGACCCATAAGTTGAATTGTTTATTACAGATACTTGGATATGTTTCCTCAATGGCATATGAATTTCACAATCTGAATCATTCTAGAAAAAACATTATTACGAAAATGGTGAGATGACCTGTAAATAACATACCTTAGAAAGCATCATCAAAAGAATTTATCCTCCCTTGAATTACGACCTTCTTTTCTTCACCCTCCCTATGAATTTTGGCTTATATATCCTTTTCTTACCTCAGTCACCTATAGATATTCAATATTCTCAAGTGTGATGTGAAATGAGAGAGCCTTGCCTCTTATTTATACTCTCTAAATATCTTCCTTAGAAACATCTTCTAGGTCACTTAACCCATTTCTAGGTCACTTAACCTATTTTCCTCATTTTTAGGGTTAACCACTTTCCATAATTAGAAATTTCTCCATTACGTTATCATTTAAATATTCCTCCTTGACTTTGTCACCTCACTTTATCATTTAAATAATCTTCTTTGATTTTGTCACTTCACTTTATTATTTAAATTATCCTTCTTGACTTTGTCACTTTACTTTATCATTTAAATAATAATTTCTTCTTTGCAAGATCTTTGACTCCTTTGACCTTTTGGGGCTTCAAGACAACATATGAGAGTCCTCCAACTTCGTAAGGCCATAACTCTCAAGCCGTGACGAGTTATGTGGCGTTCCACATACCAACATAAATGGCATGACATGTATTATCCATATAGAATAGTATTACCTTAAAATATATTAAAATTCATACCATTATACATGAAACAAACTTGGGTCCATTACCCAAACCTTTGTGCTACCGGAATTCACTACCATACTTTCTTCAAGGGTTGACATCAATGACAACCAACCTTAATTAAAAATCTCCCCCTTTGGAATTCATGGAAACACTCTGATGCAATACTGAAATCATTTCATGCATACTAAAATCATAGCACTCATGCTCCCCCTAGAACCATGCCTCTGTCCTCTGCATCTATGTGACCATTTCTCCCTCTGGAATCATGCCTTTTTCATCTGCATATGATGAATCTCTCTCCCTTTGTCATCAATGGAAAAGGTATATTTCCATCCGGGGTTGCTCCCCCTGACTGAACTGTCCTCTTTATGATGCTTCCTCATGTACATATAAGAAATATAAGATAATCATTCAAAAGAATTCATTTATGAATAGAAATACCTCCAAGTCTCTCGCGAAGATACCCAAAGGATTCCCGTGGAAGTGGTTTTGTAAAGATGTATGCCACTTGTTCTTTTTTGCCCACATACTCAACTTTGATGTTCTTTTCTACAACCTATTCTTGTAGGAAGTGATACTTGATTGGAATGTGCTTCATATTGGAGTGCATCGTCGGGTTCTTTGAGATACCAATGGTGCTTGTATTATCAAAATAGATTGGAATGGGCTCATAATACTCAACCTGTATATCTATCAAAGTTTGTTTCATCCAAAGAACCTGTGTACAACATGTTGTTGTTGCAGTATAGTCTACCTCAGATGTAGATAGAGATATTGATTATTGTTTCTTGCTTAGCCATGATACTAAACACTCACCCAAGTAGAACGTTTCTCCATTGGTGCTTCGTCAGTCATCAATACAACCTTCCAAATCTACATCTATGTAGGAAATAAGAGATAGATCCTTTCCTTTTAGATACCATAATCCAAACTCTTATGTTCCTTTGAGATATTTGAAAATTCTCTTCACTGCTAATACATGTGATTCCTTTGATGCTGCTTCAAATCATCCCACCTATCCAACTGCCTGCATTACATCTGGTCTAGATGTTGTCACATATAGTAGGTTGACAATCATTGACCTTTATTGCCTCTAATCTATATACTTTGAATCATCATGTTTTCTTAACTTGAAATTGGTTTGCATGGGAGTTATAAATGATTTGCAATCTTCCATTCCAAACCTCTTTAGCATTTCTCTAATATACTTGGTTTGAGAAATAAAAATTCCTTGGTTGCTTTGACGTATATGAAGTCCCAGAAAGAAGGATATTTCTCCAAGTAATGACATTTCAAATTCATTCTACATATCATTTGCAAATGTTTGGCTTAACCTGTCATCATCACTACCAAAAATAATATCATCAACATAAACTTCAATTAATAAAATATTACCTTGACTTACCTTGATGTAGAGGTTGTTGTCTGCACTTCCTGTTCTGAACCCTGCCTGCTGTAGATATTTATCCAGTCTAGAGTACCATGCTCTAGAAGCCTGTTTTAGACCATACAAGGCCTTCTTTGATTTGCAAACATAGTCTGCATTCTCTGACAACTGAAATCCTTCTGGTTGTTCAATGTATACTTCTTATTCAAGTTCCCCATTTAGAAAATATGATTTTACATCTATCTGATACACTTTAATATTTTTAGAGCATGCATAAGCTAAAAGCAATCGGATTTCTTCCATTCTGGCAACTGGGGAAAATGTCTCTTCAAAGTTGATTCCTTCAACCTGTGCATATAATTTCATACCAATATAGATTTTTTCCTTGTAACCCGTCCATATTCATTCAATTTATTCATGTATACCCACTTTGTGTCGATCACATTCTTATCCTTTGGTCTTGGAACCAATTCCCAAGTGTCATTTTTCGCTATTTGATCCAATTATTCATCCATGGCCTTGTTCCAAAATTCATCCTTGCTGGCCTCTTCAAAATAGGTTGGTTCAATCGTAGATGTGAGTGTTAGGTGTGTTTGTTCTGGTGAACAGATTCTTCTTCTAGTTTCAACTTTTACGTATTTGTTTTCGATAATCTGATCTAAAGGATGATTCTTTGTACTTGCCTGCTAGGTGTCTTTGGAGGCACTTGTTGAACTTGTTCTTCTGCTTCTATCGGATTCTCCTCATCTTCCTCTTCTACTTCCTTTTCATCTTCTGCTTCTTCTTCGAAAAGTTGTTCCATTGATTCATTTTCTTCTTCCTTTGATTATGGTCTGCTTGTTTCATCAATTGCTACGTTGATGTTTTCTACAAATTTGCTCAATCTCAAATTGTAACACTTGTATGCTCTCCTTGTACTTAAGTAACTAAAAAGTAATCATTTGTCCACATGAGAGTCAAACTTTCCCATTTTTCCATCTTCTTTTTTGATGTAGCATTTTCTTCCAAAAACTCTGAAGTGCTTCACATTTGTTGGTCTTCCTTTCCATAGCTCGTAGGGATTTTTGTCAGTGTTGTTTCTGAGCATTACTCTATTTTGAATGTGAATTGTTGTATGCACTGCTTGTGTCCAAAATGTATCTGTCAATTTGGAATCCATTAGCATTGTTCGAGTCATTTCTTCTACTATCCTATTCTTTCTTTCAACAACTCCATTCTGTTGAGGTGTCCTAGCAATGGATAATTGCCTTTTTATTCCATGAATGTTGCAATAGTCCATAAATTCCTTTGAAGTGAACTCTCCTCCATTATCAGATCTCAAGCATTTAATTTTTGAATCCATTTCATTTTCAACCATTTCCTTGTAGATCTTGAAGTTTTCAAAAGCTTCTAACTTATTCTTGAGAAAGAAAACTGCAGTCATTCTTATATAATCATCAACTAATAACATAAAGTATTTCTCATATTTTAAACACTTTGTTGTAGTTGTTCCAACTAGATCAGTATGCACAATTTCCAGTGGTCTTGTTGTTGAATATTCCTTTGATTTGAACCTGGTCTTTGTTTGTTTTCCTTGTTAACAATGCTTGCATAAAGTATTGGTTGGTTTCGTGATCCGGGGAATTTCTCTGACTGCTTCTCTTCTGCTGACTTTGACAAGGTTATCAAAATGCATCTTATCCATTCTTCTGTTCCATAACCAACTTTCATCTTCCTTTCCTAGACAACACTTTTCATTTCCAATTTCACTTAATACATATATATTTCTTGAAGTTCTCGCAGTTGTAGCAATCAATTTCCGTGAACCTTATTTTCTTATCTCGCACTTTTGTGAATCGAAAGTAACTTTATGACCTTGGTCACACATTTGACTCACACTTAAAATATTATGTTTCATATCTTCTACTAGTAGAACATTTTCTTCCTTGGTATTCTTGTTCCCAATTCCGACTGTGTATTTTCCAATGATTTTAGTTGAATCATCATTTCCAAAGGACACCGATCCATCTCTTTCATTTCGTAATGTAAGAAACCTGTCTTTGTCACTTTTCATGTGTTTTGAACAACCACTGTCAACAGACCAACCACGTTTCTTCTTCTTAGCTTGTAGAGAGAGTGTGCATTCTTCATTGCTATATTGATCCTTCTTTCTTATCCATATCATTTTTTGAGGTTCATGTCTATGACTATTGTTATTTTGTTGTGGTTCTCTAGGAGGGACTGCCATTCTGCAATCTTTGGCCATGTGTCCAAAATTGTTACATTTGTAACATTCCACTTCAGTGCTCAAAGATTCAAACCTATTGTAAATTCTTCTCTCTGTTTCACTAGGCCTTTTTGGATAACCCCTTTGTGTATGAATTTCAAAGTTGTTTTTGTTTCTATTGTTAACTCTGCAATTCACAACTTTATGTCCAAAATTATTACATGCATAACATAAACCAAAAAATATAGTTTGATACCTAAGAGTTGAAGATCTTCTTAAAGGAGGTACTCTTATAAATTCTTCTTCTTCCTAAAGCCTATCTAATAGGTTGTTGACTCTTAAATCTAAATCTTCTCGATGGAGGAGTGTCCCTGTAATATTCCTTGTAGATATTCCTATCCCCCTTGATTGTTTTTGCATAGATTTTTGGATGTGTTTCTTGTTCCGTTGTTTTGGAGCTTGATCATTTTTCTGTCTGATTGTATCCTAGTCCAAACTTGTTATGATGAGATTTTTGACTGTTGATAATGTCATCCAAAACTTTTGAGTTGTTCTGCATATTATTATTTTGAAGATCATTTCTTAATGTGAAAATCTTTTCTTCCAAATTTCCAATGATCTTATCTTTTTCTTCTAGTTGTTCTTTGAGTGCTTCTTCAATTCTTTTGTCTTCTTCTATTTGAACCTTCAAATTTGTGATCATTTGTTCTGGTTCTTGAGTGTCTTCTTTCTTGTCTAGTTATCCTTATAGTTTCTTGTTTTTCTTCGTTTCTCTTCTGATAACTTCTATGGAACACATTAATTCATCTCGGTAGTCAACTTCTACCTCTTCAATTTCTTCTTCGACTTCTTCATATTCTTCTTCGGCTTCTTCATATTCTTCTTTGGAGTGTTATTTATCAGAGTCTTCTCCTGCCATGAATAGAACTCTTTATGTCTCACTGTCACTAACTTCATCTTCATCTGATGATGAAATGTCTTCTTTGGTGCATAAGCTTTTCTTGAAAACTTTCTTTGTGGTTCTTTTTCCTTTATATGTTTTTTTGCCTTTTGAGTAACCTTCATCATTTCTCTTTTTCTTATAAGGACATTTGTTAGCAAAATGACCAATACCATCACAATTAAAACAAATTAAAAGAATCTTACCTCTATACCTATCATCGGTTTCCTTGTTCAGTATTTTGACAAAGTTGGCCACTTCTTCATCATCTTTTGAGACGTCACTGTTGTTGCTATGTTATTCTTTTTCCTTCCCTTTTGCTTTGAATTTTTGGATTCTTTGAAGGATGCTTATTTTATATTTGGATTTTCCTATTCAGTTATCATTTCATATGCTGTGAAGATTCCATGTAATCCGTCCATGTTTATTGAGTTTAGAACTAATCTTTATTCTAGTGATGATATCTTAGGTTCAAATCTCATAGGAAGATATATTAGTACTTTTTGAACAATTACAGATTCTTTGATTTCTTCTCCCAATCCTATGATTGCATTTATTGTTTCATCAACTCGTAAAAATTACGCTGCAATATTCTCATCTTCCTTCATCTTAAGTTGTTCGAATCGACCTTTGTAAGTTTGAATCTTTGCAGCTTTGACTTTAGAATCTCCTTCACAAATATTTTGAAATTTGTCCCAAATCTCTTTAGCGGATTTACAATGTGCAACTTTGGTGAATATTGTTTCACTAAGACCATTCAAAAGTGCATTTTTGGCTTTGGAATTACTATGACTGAGTTTCACTTCTTTGTCATTTGTTGGCGGAATTATTGGTGCTATGTATCCATCTACAATTGATTGCCAAATTTCAAATCCATGTGCCTGTATATATGTTTTCATCCTTATGCTCCAAAATGCATACTTTTGTCAATTGAACTATGGTATTCCATTTTTATACAATTTGTTACTCTCCATGATGTACCTTTCAGTGGTTAAACGGATTTCTGAAGGAACCTTCTCTGATACCAATTGTTGGATTACTTAGAGGGGGGGTGAATCAGTAATAGAGAAATTTAATCCTTTTTAACCATATAATCCAAGTTTTATATCAATGTAGCATTATCATCCAATAACTGCAGAGTAAATAAGCAATGAAAAAATGAACAATCATACACATACACAGCACACCCATGTTTTATGTGGAAACCCAAAGCAGGAGAAAACCACAAAAAGTTTTTTCTTATATGTCTTGAATAATTACATTCATTAGAAGCACCAACTTCCTTTGTTTTCTAGCTGCAATTGGAAGGAGGCTCCAACCCCCTTGTTTCTCAGACTACAGCTTGAAGGAAGATCCAACTCCCCTATTCTCTGGCTACAACCAGAAGGAGGCTACAACCCCCTATGTTCTACGGCTACAACTAGAAGGTGGCTACAACCACCTATCCTTGCCCCGTCCAACCTCCCTGAAGTAGAAGTAGAATGATGGAACCATTTTCACACTATCACTGTGAGATATATCATTGTAAACATATACCAATAAACTTGAATCATGCATTAACATGTACCTCAACCTGTAATCAACCTGTACCATAAACAAGTGCATCAACCATGCACCAACATGTACCAAACAACTTGTAATCAACATGTACCATAAACAAGTGCATCCAACCATGTACCAAGTATGTACCAATCATGTGTCAACTACTCATCAACTATGAATCATCAATATGTACCAACATCATCAACTATACACCTCATGTATGTGCCAACTCATCAACTACTTGTCTCAACCATGTACTCAACATGTACCTTAACCAAAATCCCTCATCAATTTCATCATCCAAATAAGATTTGTAACTTTGTAATAGACATGGTGTATATGATCGCATACCTGCAAACCTTCCTTAATGTTCATAGCAAGAGACTAGCATTTTCATCAAAAATTTATTTAGTCTCACATGACTAGTTTGGGATTAGTCAACAACCCTAACTTGAAATAATCATAACTATGTACATGTAATGAATAAAGATCTGAAAGTATTACACAATTTTCTTCAGTTTTTTTTATGCAACTCCTCTAAGTGTCACAACTTGGAACCTCTCAAAAAAGGAGTTATAGCAAAAATGGCATACCTTGCTAAATTTTGGCATATTCTAGAGAGTGAACTTGTAGAGTGTTCCCCGCACGGAATATTTGTTGAATGGATTTGAAAATGTTACAATTAATAATACAATATGTACTCTAACCAACACATTTGGTCTTACTGAATTTGGATCTGTTATGAAGAAGTTATGACATTTTTACCCGAAACACATGTTTTAGACTAGTTTCAGGACTAGCCACAAACCATATTTTCCACGGAGTGTAACTCAAAAAATACAATGACCCACAATCTGAATTGTTTACCACGGATACTTGGATATGTTTCCTCAATGGCCTATCAATTTCACATTTTGAATCATTCTAGAAAAAAATTATTGCAAAAATGGTGAGATGACTTGTAAATAACATACCTTAGAAAGCATCATCAAAAGAATTTATCCTTCCTTGAATTCCAGCCTTCTTTTATTCACCTTTCCTCTGAAATTCGTCTTAGATATCCTTTGATTACCTCAGTCACCTATAGATATTCAATATGCTCAAATCTGATGTGAAATGAGAGAGTCTTGCCTCTTATTTATACTCTCCAAATATCTTCCTTAAAAGCATCTTCTAAGTCACTTAACCCATTTCTAGGTCACTTAACCCATTTATAGGTCACTTAACCTATTTTCATCATTTTTAGGGTTAACCACTTTCCATAATTAGAAATTTCTCCATTACTTTATCGTTTAAGTATTCCTCCTTGACTTTGTCACCTCACTTTATCATTTAAATAATCTTCTTTGATTTTGTCACTTCACTTTATTATTTAAATAATCCTTCTTGACTTTGTCACTTTACTTTATAATTTAAATAATAATTTCTTCTTTGCAAGCTCTTTGACTCTGATCTTTTGGGGCTTCAAGCCAACATATGAGGGTCCTCCAACTTTGTAAGGCCATAACTCTCAAACCGTGAGGAGTTATGTGATGTTCCACATGTCACCAAAAATGGCATGACATTTACTATCCATATAGAATAGTATTGCCCTCAAATATAGTAAAATGCATGCCATTATACATGAAACAACCTTGGGTCCATTTCCCAAACCTTTGTGCTACCAAAATTCGCTACCGAACTTTCTTCAAGGATTGACATCAATTACAACCAACCTTAATCAACAAAATTTGGATAGATTACCTAGAAAATTTGAGAAACCAATGCAGATTTGAAAGGATAAAAGAATAAGAGAGTAAAGCAATTAGAACTTTTCTAATGTTCATGCTAGGATAAAAGGAGAATCATAAAAAGTGTGTTATAACTCATTGTGAGTACTAGAAAAAGATGATAATAGTGCTAGGAAGTAGAAAATCATGTAAATGTTATCTATATAGGGTGTGTGGACATACCATGCAAAATTTGCATTTATACTCCCATCATCGATTTTGGAGTATGTATGCATTGTGGACCATGACATCATGAGATGCATAAGTATCCCAAGTTCACATAGGATTTCATGATGATAAAAGTGAATAAGGATTTGAAGTAAAAAGAATAGTTTGCATCCATGAGATCTCACCTATGAGGTTATGGAGATAAGGAAGCAAAGCATGAAGATCCATGGAATGATTAAAACCTGAGTTGACAATGGGAAGAAACGAAAGGTCATGTAGGAAGCATTAAAAGTTATAAAGGATAGGAAAATATCTACAAATTAAAGACTCATAATTGATTGAAGTCTCGTAGCAAGATTAGAGAAGGACATAACGGTGCGAGACAAGGGACTTATCTATTGAGTTGGGAAAAAAACGAGAATATGCATGTATGAGGAAGATATATTATTTCCTAGGATGTTTCTTGTATGAAAATGGGAATGAGTTTCCAAATTCACACCCAATGTGGGCAAGTAAAATAGTGCATTTTGAAATGAAGATTTGCAAGTTCTTGTTGCACTAGTGGGTAAGAAAATTAAATATGTTGTTGTGGGCATGGGTGTTGAGATTGATATCATTTACAAGTTACTTTTGGAAAAATTCATAGGAACGTGTATTTATTAATATAGTGACCCATGCAGAAGATTCATTGATGATTATACATACAAACTTGTGGGGAAGCTAAGATCCTGTGGGCAAAGTTTCCATCTTAGAAGACAACTCTGCCAATTTGTAGGTCTACTATAATAGATTATAGGGTTTTGAGCTTTATTAGTTTAGATTTTTTTTTATTGGTTTATGATGTAGTGATCCTCTCAAATTTTAGTGAGAGGTCATTTTATGTGAAATTTTCCAACACTTAATCATAGACGACATGTAGGATAAAAACTCTACTCATAATCCTGAAAACTTTACCCATGGACTTGTGGGTAAATTTTTCATCCTATAAACTTGTAGGATGGAAAATTTTACCACAAACTTGTGGGAATTTTTTCCATCCAACATACATGTAGGATGATAAATATCCCAACTCTACCCACATGACTTTGGGTATATTTTCCATCCTACAAGACTTTAGGATGAATTGTTCAGTTCCTCTTTCATGTTCATCGACACCTTCACGATCATTACTGAGTCGTCGCACCTTAGCAGGTGGAGGAGCCATATTTTGATTGTCGTGAGTAACTTGATGTAGTTGTTGATTCAACATCTCTCTTTTCATGTCATTCACATTCTAACTCTGATCAGGATGCAATGTATTGTTAGGACAATGAGTTCTTCCCCGTGAGTAATTGTTACTATGGATGGAAGAATTCCTTCTTCCTTGCATCCCTTACCCAAGGAAAAATTGAATGGGTGGAAATCCTTGTGCAGGATTGGGATAACCTTGAGCGACATTGTAGTTAAAAAGTGGTCTAGTTTGGTTATATATTGGCAAGGTGTCGGGAACCATGGACATTGTTACTCCATAATTCAGATTTGGGACGGACAACCTCACATTAAATCTCTTCGCTGGAGGTCTTCTATAATTTTCATATGCAGGATCACCATTAGTGGGACAATCCCGAATGTAGTGGTCATCTGTAAAAAAAAATACACATATATTAGAAGTCAGAGTTTATTTAGTATAGACAACCCTCACAATCTCTAATCAAAGACCAATTAATTCAATGGAATAATGTGTCAAGGTTGTACACCTATCTGCTCGAAAATAACTATGTATTTGATAGATATAGCAAACTTGGTGTGAGGCAACGATGACATACGTAGCCCGAAAATGGCTTGTTGCGAATAAAACCATTTTTCCTGCGGCCTATATAAGCATTACATCATTAGGTAGATTTACATGATACATTTTTTTGGATTGGATTATGAATTATATCCAGAGAATCAATGAAGGTCCTTCGTAAATATAAGTACCTGCTGATACGTTTGTCTGGACATAATTCCCAGTTTTGTTTTTTTGTTGAGTCTCTTCAAACTGCCTCACTAGAAGTAGAAGTAGGCACAACGACGAGTGTGGATGGAGAAGCATAAGTAGAAGTAGACACAACGACGAGTGTGGATGGAGGAGCATAAGTAGAAGTAGAAGCAGGCACAATGACGAGTGTGGATGGAGAAGCAACGATATCCTTTTTCTTGGACTTTACCTCTGCACTGTTTCTTTTTAATGTGGGGATACCTTTGATGTCTCTCTCGAATGATTCTCTGCAAAATCAAGGGCGAGCACTTCAAATCAAATACTTGATGTTAAATGATCAATGTTGATGTGAGTCAGAGAAAGGTAATTAAAATTCTAGTTTTTAGACGAAATAATCAATGCTTAGGATAATCAAATTCTTAGTAGAGTGGGATATAAATTGTTGGGAATTTTATATTCGGTATAAAAAGGTTAAAAGAGTTGTGGAAAAAAAATGATTGAAAAAAATTATTTAGAAAAAGAGATTTTATCAATTATCTTATATGGATGTGGTATATGGATTTCAAGTAATTTGGTTGTTTTATATGGATATGAAATTTGGGAATGTAGTTTTTATAAAGAATCTGGGAGAATGATAAAGCAAAACTAAAAGAATTCCATAATTTATAATCTCAAAATAAAAGGAAATACACTATATCTTATCTTATCCTATAATTTATAACTATGATTAGGTACTTAATGTACAAGAATAAGATAAACAACATGGATAATAAGAGGCTTCCCAAAAATAAGTCAAACCCCAACTAAAACCATCAAATCAAGTAGGGATGACATAAAGGAATGAGTCATTTTGCTAAAAATACTATTACATCTAAATTTAATTTTAATTTTGCTAAAAATACTATTACATCAAGTAGGAATGGCATAAAGGAAGGAGTCATTTTGCTAATTTTAATTTTGAGTCTTTTATAGGCCTGTAGCCCGTGGGAAAAGATTCCATTCTACAAGAATCCTAGGCTTGTAGCCCATGGGAAAAGATTCCATTCTACAAGAATACTACATGCCTGTAGGATGCCATCTCTGCCAACAGGCCCTTGTGGCTAGAGATGGATGCATGTAGCATGACATCTCTTCCCATAGGGGCATGTGGGAAGAGATGCCATCCTACAAGCATCCTATGGGATATTTATTGTCTTTTTCCTTATCCTCTAAGTTCAAAACCATTTATTGTTTCGTCTATCCCATATGGGGTCCTTTAACTTACCCAATAAGATTATCATTGTTTCCACAATCCTTATGTTCCACTCCACATACTTGTCATTGTTAATCCTCCTCATTTCTTCTTCAATATCCACATACTCATTGTTAATCCTCCTCACTACTTCTTCAATCTACTGTAAAAAAAAAATCAATTTCCTACATGCCTTATTTCACTATCTTCACTTCTTGTTGCACTAACTATACACCCTTCATCATTGTTGTAGTCTCCTTGTTGTCACCTCTTCACTCATGGAATCCTCTTCTTTGGATTCACTTTGCATGCACAACCAAGTACTATTTTCTTAGAAACATACATACTTGGTCCAATTTCGTCATTAGCTAACCATTGTTGTATCGAACTATGGCTCTCTCTTGACATATCTTCTTCTTTAGAAATCATTGTTTTTCATTGAATACATTTGACTATTATGAATTCATGAACTCCTTGGATATCATCCTCAAACATGGAAACCTTCACATTGTCCATAATGTTCATATTTATGCATAACCTGTATGTAGGAATTATCTCATCCTTTTCAAGGGAATATTCAACTTCTTCATGGTCATATTCAACAATTTTCTCATTATTTTTCCTTTCATATGTACACAGAAAACAACACAAAATATATTATGGTATTCAAAGGTTCCTTCATGCACCTCCTCTAATGGTGCCTCTTCACTTTTTTGCAAACCTATTTGTGTATTTTCTATTGTAATATATTCCTCTGCTTCCTTCGGAATGCACTCAATCATGCTTCTCCTCCATCTCATTTGACATAGTCTATCACAATTTATTGCTCCTACTTTTCACTCTCCACATCGTCACAAGGATATTCTTTAATGATTATATTTTCAACTTGATGTTTTCATCCTCCTTTATTTCACATGATTTCTCTTTACCTTAAGTCCCTCCTTTTAAATTTTATGCAATTTCATATTTGTCAATCTTGGAATATTTAATTGTTTATGATTGCAAATCTAAAACCTATTTGTAGTGTTGGTTTAAAAGAAAACATAGTTTCGATTTATTTTGTATATCATTTCTAATTTTCATATTTTATGTTATGGAAGACTTGAAAAGTGAAAACATTCTCAGCAAAAAGAATGCACACGGAAGTCCTCATAGGCTAGGTATTGGTGGCCTTGCATTACACTATGAAAATATTGTCAACCAAATTTATAGTCTTGTAAGTATCCATATCTATGTTCTAAGTTTCTTTTGCGCCTTGCAGAACTATCTTCATTCATGATCCAAATTTGTGGTGTTTGAAAGATTTATCCCTTTTTTATATGGAATACAATTTCGGTTATTTTCTTTAGTGTTCTTCATATATTATCCAAAAAAGAGTGCAACATTAAGAAGTGACAATATGCTTATGAAGAATTCTACTTTAAAGGCATTCAAGTTTTTAGTAGAACTAAAATTTGAAGGCTAAATGGCAGTCATGTTGGATTTTGTATGTCAAAATATTGGTTCTTTCCTGCAGATTGTGCTTCATTCCTTTTATTATATGGCACTTAATTGGGATTTATGATCTCAAGAGTTACTTTGAGAAGACTCTTTATGTCTTTACTATTACAATACACAAATCATTTAGGTTCAAATGGAAATCGTGCTTAGAAATTTTTTGAATATGGTTTGGACTCTGGAGAAGTCTTTTGTTCCTTGTTTGATTGACAACCATTTCCGTATGGGAAATTTTAAAGGTTATTTAAACAACTTTGAAACATCTAGGGAAGGTTTGATAAAGTACTATGAAACCTATATTGTTTCATGAAGCACAATATCTACTTGTGATGCATGTAGGCTGTCATCTCTTGGTGTACAAAATGACTTCAATTAGTGTACAAAATGCCTTCAAAATGACTTTATTTTTTTCCATTTATAGCATTCTAGCATAAGGTCTTTTACCTTCTCTTTTTCTCCTAATTATTTATATAATATGCTCCACAATACATTTTACTCTGTAGGTTTGTTGAATGTAATAGCACATTTGCACGAATGTGAGTACAACATAATTAAGTTGCAAGTTTTTGGAAATGGGAGTACATTTTAGTCATTTTACTCTTGTGGTGTAATTCAAAACATGCCTCCTTTTAGAGGAGGAGAAGGGGGTTGAAATCCCTCCTAGAGTTTTATTTTTGGCTTTGTAATTCCAAATCTCCATCATTTTGAAAATAACTGCAAGAACCTATAACAATTACAAATTTCAATCCTTGCAAATATGCTACAGAGACACTATGAAAAATGATGTGATATAGAGTTCATATATTCAAATTTTGTTGTATAATTTACTACCTAGAAGGTTGGTTGTAAACTTACTATGCAACAAAATTTGTTGTAGAGTTTGCGAAAAATAGAATTTTCTATAGAGTTTGCCTCCACCAATAGAATTTGTTGCGAAGTTTACCACCAACAACAAAACAAGTGGTCATGGAATTTGTTGATAAAACTTCCAACCTATTCACTTATCATCCCTAGCTTGTACAAGAAGATTCCAACTTGTGAATAATTAAATTTCAAAGAAGATCCAAACTTGTTTCATGCTCATTATATTGGAGACTCTAAAGATGATATCTTTGAGGGAGACCTGATACTATTGAGTCCAATTTCAAATCAAACATTATGATTACTCGGTCACTAAAGAAAAGAGTGACAAGGAAGTATTTCAACCTGTGCAAAGTCGGTACTAAAACAAACATGTTTAGAAAGTTTCAACCCATTCCAATATGACAGAACCTCTTCACTATTCAGTTTGATCATATCTCAGGTATATCTATCACATTTCTCAACAATTTAGTTGAAATATTTATTTTTAATTGCAAAAATTAGGTTAATAATGATGTTTCTATTAATATCCCTAACCCATTGAATACCATAAACCCTTATCACATAGTTTGTGGTTCTCTACTTACCAATACTTGTCAATGAAGTGTGGACAAATACTTCAATTAGGGGGTGGATGTTGTCTCATCAACAAATCTCGTCATGCTTAAAAGGTTTCAATTTAATGATAGAGTAATATGCGGTGGCTCAAATGGTTCATTTGAAACATAAAGTGAT
This sequence comes from Picea glauca, assembly GCA_000966675.3. Taxonomy (NCBI): domain Eukaryota; kingdom Viridiplantae; phylum Streptophyta; class Pinopsida; order Pinales; family Pinaceae; genus Picea; species Picea glauca. The sequence continues at coordinate 103,481 of JZKD02S1612346.1, read as the reverse complement.
ATATTAAGTAAAGTGAGTTGTGTAAAGAAATGTATTCACTCTTAAAGCATTGAGGCCAAAGTAGAGTTTAAGAAAATAAGATAATCAATCATAAAGAATTTATTGCAAATTAGATTGGTGCTTGAAATGTCTAAAGGAGAAAAAAAAGGTTATAGAAAGGACTCCAAAGATGAATGCTCAAACCCCATAGTGTTAGAGTTTCAAAAGGAAGAAAAAATTGTGCAAAAAGAGGAAGCAAGAAAATAACTACAATATTATGAGGAAGTGGAGCCTTCTACCTAGAATATCACTGAAGTATTGATCTATATAAGGGGATTTCATTGTTTAGGTGAACACATAAACACTAAATATGTAATAGACATAGGTGATATGTATTAAAAAAAACTTTTCTTATTTGAGATAGCAATATCCATTTATGTATCTATACTTCTCTTTGAGGAAATATAGACCAAGGAAATAAGTCCTTCCTTTAAGAGGTACTCAATTTCATCCCTCCCCTCAAATCCAAGTTAATTTGGCCTCCTAGCAAACAATTTGATACTCAGATATAAAACCACCTACTATTGACAAGTTGACAAGGTTAACAAAGGTTGGATTTAGGCTCTTCTTTAGTTCAAATTTCAAACCCAACAAACACATAATTTTCAAGTATATAACTGTTGGATCATGTTGTCATTGATGCCAATGGTTTGATTGATTGATGTCAAGTGATTGATTGATTCCAAAGGATTGATTGATGATTGATGTCAAATGCAATATGTATTGGCCTTGATGAGAATGGATAGATGTCATTTATATGATGCATATGAAGTCATGCATAGATGAAGATGGATCAATGATTTTTCATTGATACATGATGCAAAGATGAATATGGATCAATGTGGTTTCCTTGATATATGATCCATAGTTAGATCATTATAGTCTTATCATGGTTGATAAAGTGCACAAATGGATGAACTCCAAAGTGGTCCCCTTATGGCGAAAGCCCTCGCAGAAAGACACTTTGCGGTTGAGTTATTCTAGAAGTATGGTTGGAGAATCCATGCTTATATGTTGAATAATGAGATGAAGATTAATGAAGTTGTTGGTGAAACTATCATAGATGGATAGTTCTTATCATTTTGTTTCTAGTGGTATCTGGAATGTCACATAACTCCTCATGGTTTGAGAGTTATGGCCTTACAAAGTTGGAGGACCATCATATGTTGGCTTGAAGCCCCAAAAGGTAAAAGAAGTCAAAGTGTTTGAAAAGAAGAAATCGTTATTTAAATGATAAAGTAAAAAGACAAAGTCAAGGAGGACTATTTAAATAATAAAGTAAAGTGACAAAATCAAGAAGGATTATTTAAATATTAAAGTAAAGTGACAAAGTCAAGAAGGAATATTTAAATAATAAAGTAATGGAGAACTTTTCTAATTATGGAAAGTGGTTAACCCTAAAATGAGGAAAATAGGTTAAGTAACCTAGAAATGAGTTAAGTGACCTAGAAGTGGGTTAAGTGACCTAGAAGATGAAGAGTATAAATAAGAGGCTAGGGTCTCTTGTGAAAGGTACCTTTGGTATCTTTTGTGAAAATCTCTTGAGTATCTATTGAGCATGATTGAATATCTATTCTGAGAGAGAGATGATATGGAGGATCTCATGAACGCATCAAAGTTTCGGCATGTCTGAGATCTTGATGGAAAAATTCTCAGAGGTTCATAAACCCTAGTTTATGAGGTATACGCAGGTTGCAAGGGGCCAAGATGCGTACATACATGGGTTGGATGAAGACAAGGCATGTACAGTTGATGAAGTCATGGAGTTTGGTGCTTGAGCTAATGACATGCTCCTGAAGACTGAAGTAGGTTCTAGATATGCATTCTATGGGTTCAGATCTATCACTGAGACTATGGTATGGTTACATTGTTATCTTGTTGGATATTATTGGTTGTTGTGTGGTGAATGCCTAGGGAATTATTAGTATGTTGTTGTGATGTGATTGGTTAATGGAGTGAGCAACACTCTTATGATTCAGTGTTGATATGATTGCTATAGTATACGGGTTTCTTATACATGTTTAAGTAGCATTCATATTGTATGTTTGAGAAGCATGAATAAGCTATTGGAGAGCTTGGATGTGTGGTGACTGGCTAGTGGTCAGTTTGGATAGTGAAAGACATAAGATAATGTGATTGTAGGTTACAGAGGATCTGAGTATGTGAAGCAAAGAAAAACCCTAGTTGCTCAAAAGTATATGCATGATGTGTTATATACTGGTCGCATACATATGCGGGCTTTAGTGAGCTAGGGAACGTACACACGTAGGTTTCACTACTGACAGGTCGCGTACCTATGACAGATTGATATCTGTGGAGGATTTTTGCCTCATCTCAGTTGGTGTTGAGGATGTAATTTGAGTCTTGCATATAGATCTGGTGCTCTTGTAGAGTTGTACTATATTCATTTGTTTCTGAAAAACCCCAAGGATTGTAGTATGTAATAAAAATAAAAATTGTACACACATCTTGTGTTCTTTGTGTTCCTTGTGGAGATGATTGGTTGATGATATATTGTTGATATATGTTAACATCTAACTATTTATAAATGACAACAATGATTAATGAGTAAATGTGGAATGCTAACTAAGGATTTTTGTGTAAAGGGAAGTTTTGGTAAGAAGAAACCCACACTCATTCACCCCCACTTGATGTTGATTTGTTGGTGTACATGGCTAGTACACATTTTGAGTTTCATTGATATATCTTATGATGTATTATTGGAAGCTTACTTGATGCATGCATTCGACATATGGTTGGACTACATATTGGGACATGTAGTTGGTGAGTTGATGAGGTGATCATGTTGTACATCATTGATGAGTCTATAGTTGATGCATGACTAGTACACTTCTAGTACATTGGTAGAGGCACCTACTAGCAGATTGATTGGCACATTTTTTATGGTGTTCTTAGCACACATGTGTGAGTTGTAGTATTGATGCATGGTTGATGTGCTTTCTTGATACAAGTGGTGATGCATGTTTAGTACATGTTTGGTACTCTCATAGATGGCATATGCTTGGTATTACTTGATTAGGACAGCAATTGGTATTTTCTTGAGATACATAGTTATGACACTTGGTTCATGATGGAGACATATCATGAGTGATATGACACTTGTTTGGAATATTGGTAGATGCACATGGTTGGCATATTAGTAGATGCACATGGTTGGCATATTGGTAGAGGCACATGTTGGCATATTAGTAGATGCACATGGTTGGCATATTGGTAGATGCACATGTTGGCATATGGTTGATACATTACGTTGATGAGATCTTATGGCACATTATATGGTATTGATGTACATGGTTGATGTACATGGGTGTTGTGCATGATGGGCACACAATTGGTACATGATGTATTTGGGTGATGTTCTACTCATGATTCTCTATTTTATTATTGACATATCTTTTCTTTCATGATGGTTGGTATGGCATGAGGTTGATGCATGAATATCTCCAAGGATCGTCATATGGTAGGGTGCTATAGTGGGAAAACCTCCTACGGACTACACTAGGGTTCTAAAGTGCAGGTAGAGCTAACCATCTAAAGTCTCCTACTTTTAATAACTATCATGATAGTACCCCACAATCATACATAAAATACTAAGTATAGGGATCCGATAGTCTTACCTTAAACGTCGCATCCGGTGTTGATCCCTTTGCACTCCATTGTTTGCCGACTACAGATATCCTCTTTCTACATTCACCAAAAGACAAACAAAAAACTACGAGCATGCATTCTATATATTTATTAGTGGGTTAGATATCATAACAAAATATAAATAAATCATAAAGATTGAAGATATCATTTGGCGGGACGGAAAAAATACTTCTTTATATTAATATCATGGAGTAGCTTACAATATGAGACTAGCAACTGCTCCTCGAACTCGGTCCTAAGATCCTCTTCACCAAGATCCAAATGCTTCCACGTATCTTTCTCCTCTTCAATTTTCTCTAGGGAAATGGCAAAGGTTTTGCAATGGAGGAAAAGGGGTTGGAATAAGGAATTCTGGTTCAAACTCACAATGTGGTGGCAAATAATTGGGGCAAGGGGGAATACTGAAATGGGAAGAGTTTCTTTACTCTCATGATTCTTGTAGGAATGGGACCCCAACACCTTATTTTATATTCCAAAAAGATATTTATTTGGTTGGGTGACCGACTATGGGCAGTCCATTGGTTAGGAAACTACCCAAAAGCCTGTATCCCCTTGCAACTTTTATTTTTTGCAATTTTTGTGAGTATACACAGGCTGTAATGGTGAAGCTAGCATACGTACACGAGTTGTAGAGGTGCAGAAAGTGTGTGTATGCAGGTAGTAGTGGTGCAGGGCACATACATCTTCAAAAATATGGTTTTTTAGAAGAGCTATTCAGTGATGGATTTGGCAAAAATAACAAGTAAGATGGCCTGATGTCAGGTATGCATGTATGGTGTAATTTAGGATTATAACATAGGGGGAGACATACCCATATGGGGAGTCATTCTTCTTCCCATGATTCCAGGAGGAGAAAAGAGCCCTATACTTGAAGAAAGAGCATAAAGGCATAGTTCCAAGGGGAGCAATGGTCACAGGGGGAGTATGAGCGATGTATCTTCAGCATTACATCAGAGTGATATCCCTCATTCAAAAGGGGAGAGATTAGTCAGAGGAAGATCAAAGGAATTTAGATAAGGGGAGCATCCCCAAGGAGAGTTCAAGTAGGGGGAGCAGCCCCAAGGGGAGAATGACCCTTTGCCATTGATGTCAAAGGGGGAGAGATAATCAAATTGATGTGATTGATGTTTATTTATGGAGAAAGATAGTCACATTAATATGATTGATGACTATTGATGTAAAGCATGCCTTGTCTACAGACATCAATGATTGGTGTTGACATAAATGTTGGTATTTCCATCAATGCCAAAGGGGGATATTGTTGGATCATGTTGTCATTGATGCCAATGATTTGATTGATTGATGTCATTGATTGAATTCAAGTGATTGATTGATGCCAAAGGATTGATTGATTGATGATTGATGTCATATGTAACATGTATTGTCCTTGATAAGAATGGATAGATGTCAAGTATATGATGCATAGGATGTCATGCATAGATGAAGATAGATCAATGAGTTGTCATTGATACATGATGAAAAGATGAAGATGGATCAATGTGGTTTCCTTGATATATGATGCATAGTTAGATCATTATATTATTATCATGATTGATAAAGTGCACAAATGGATGAACTCCAAAGTGGTCCCCTTATGGTGAAATCCCTCACGGGAAGACGCTTTGCGGTTGAGTTATTCTAGAAGTATGGTCGGAGAACCCATGCTTATATGTTGAATAATGAGATGAATATCGGTGAATTTGTTGGTGAAACTATCATGGATGGATAGTTATTGTCATGTTATTTCTGGTGGTATGTGGAATGTCACATAACTCCTCACAGTTTGAGAGTTATGGCCTTACAAAGTTGGAGGACCCTCATATGTTGGCTTGAATCTCCAAAACATCAAAGAAGTCAAAGTTCTTGAAAAGAAGAAATCATTATTTAAATGATAAAGTAAAAATACAAAGTCAAGGAGGACTATTTAAATAATAAAGTAAAGTGACAAAATCAAGAAGGATTATTTAAATATTAAAGTAAAGTGACAAAGTCAAGAAGGAATATTTAAATAATAAAGTAATGGAGAAATTTTCTAATTATGGAAAGTAGTTAACCCTAAAATGAGAAAAATAGGTTAAGTGACCTAGAAATGGGTTAAGTGACCTAGAAGTGGGTTAAGTGACCTAGAAGATGAAGAGTATAAATAAGAGGCTAGGGTCTCTTGTGAAAGGTACCTTTGGTGTATCTTTTGTGAGCATCTCTTGAGAATCTCTTGAGCATGATTGAATATCTATTCTAAGAGAGAGAGAGAGAGAGAGGATATGGAGGATCTCATGAATGCATCAAAGTTTCAGCATGTCTGAGATATTGACGGCAAAAGTCTCATAGGTTTAGAAACCTTTGTGTCTAAGGTATACGTGGGCTGTATGAAGACAGGGCGCGTACAGTTGATGAATTCATGGAGATTGATGCTTGAGCTAATGGAAGGCTCCTGAAGACTGAAGTAGGCTCCAGATCTTCATTCTATGGGTTCATATCTGTCACTGAGACTCTGCTATGGTTACATTGTTATGTTGTTGGATACTATTGATTGTTATGTGGTGAATGCCTAGGGAATTCTTAGTATGTTGTTGTGATGTGATTGGTTGATGGAGTGAGCAACACTCTTATGATTCAGTGTTGATATGATTGCTATAGTATATTGGTTTCTTAAACATGTTTAAGTAGCATTCATATTTTATGGTTGAGAAGCATGAATAAGCTATCGGAGAGCTTGGATGTGTGGTGATTGGCTAGTGGTCAGTTTGGAAAATGAAAGAAAGAAGATAATGTGATTGCAGGTTGCAGAGGATTTGAGTATGTGAAGCAAAGAAAAACTCTACTTGCTCAGAAGTATACGCATGTTGCATTATATACTGTCCATGTACATACGTGGGTTGTAGTGAGCCAAGGTGCGTACACACGCATGTTGCACTACTGACAGGTCGCATACCTATGACAGATTGATATCTATGGAGGATTGTTGCCTCATCTTAGTTGGTACTGAGGATGTGAGTGAAGTCTTGCATATAGAGCTAGTGCTCTTGTAGAGTTGTACTCTATTCAGTTGTTGTTGAAAACCCCCAAGGATTGTAGTCCGTAATAAAAAGAAAATTTGTACCTACATATTGTGTTATTTGTGTTCCTTGTGGAGATGATTGGTTGATGATATATTGTTGATATATGTTGTTGATATATGTTCACATCTAACTAGTTATAAATGAAAGCAATGAGTAATGAGTAAATGTTGAATGCTAACTAATGAGTTTTGTGTAAGAGGGAAGTTTTGGTAATAAGAGACCCACACTCATTCACTATAGGAAGATAATATAGCTACAACAACCTCATTATCACCCTTTGTTGAAAGAAGTTGGAAACTAGTATGTTTTTCATCCTTCGTGGAAAGAAATTGAAAAAAGAATGATCCCCCCATTCGAGTGGTTGGGCCCCACCTTCTACTAGATCTCTTCGTAAAGAAAACACCGACAACACTTATAACAATGCAATTAACATGATCTATTAAAAATTTAATAACATACATTAAAAATATCATTTTCATATATCAATTGATAATTCAAGAACACATTAAAGGATACACACACACACACACACCATCAATGATATCAGATGATATCAAGAATGCTTCTTGTGTGTGAAAAACCTCGCGTGGATGCAAATTCACACCTTTAGGAACCTAGTGGCCTTGACCAATGACATCCTCGAGATGATCAAATATTCTCATGCAGAAAAATGTTTTACCAGATGAAACATCCACTAGGAAGTCCAACACTTTTATAGGATATGGAATACACAATGATTCATCTTTAGACAAACCAGGCATATTTTCATAATAAATGCAGACATAGTTACCTAACTTGATAATTAAATCAACTTGATTTTTGGTAGGTATAACAAACCCATCCAAATGAATGAATTTTTTCCCATCAATCTTAAAAAAACACTCATCTCTTAATAAAGGAGTCACATCCAAGCTAGATCCAATATAATATCTAGGTTTAATACATGCTAAAACCATTTCCTGTAATACAGTTGAACTATTCAAACCTAGTTGTAATTGTAGTTCATATATGAGGGATGGAGTAATGAAAGTATTCCATCTTCATCTGTGTAGACCATATGCAGATGAATAACATTATGCATACTCTCAATCCATGAGTCATTTGTATCAACAATGTAATGGTTTGGATCATCAACATAAGGGTCTAAGTGAGTCAACTCTAGGTTACCCATGTGATGCTCATCAAGAATTTTTCATATCATAATTGATTTTGAACCATTTTGTTCTTCATTGAGAAGAGAAATAGTATGAAAGGATGGAACATTGCCACTAACAAACAATGTAATTGAGTGAGTTCCAAGTAGATATGGTTTAGGCCCTATTATCCCCATTTTGTGGATAACTAAGGAGATGATGTCTTGAGGACCCCAGGTTGGAGATATCGAGTGTCGAGAGACTACATGACCAGCAGTATGCTTTGCACAGATGGAAAACCCACTCACCACCACAGATGGTCACATGTTTACAAATTTCATCCACCACACCAGTTGGCTTCTGGAAGACAATGGGCCTTGCTCCATGAGGTACAAGTCAGTATTATGGTGACAATCATTTCAATACCTAAGGCATTTGATTATGTTGTATCTTAGATTGCTCTAAATTTCATGATATGTGCTTGGATATTATGCATTTTTCCTTGCTTCACCTTGGTTGTTGAAATTGTTCCCTAATAAGTGGTATTCTTTGGGAATGGGTTTGCTAATCGAAAATCCATTAATGAGCCATCATACCATTCCTGATCATACTTACCATTTTCCATCATTTTCCCCTTTCGTTTCCTTATCTCTTGGGATTTTTGGGTGTATTGACCTAAGAAGGGGTTGTCCCTCATTCTATGGGAAGAAGGGGCTAAAGGCCCAGAGGGGTTGGTGTTGGATAAAATATAAAATCCATATATGAACCTTCTATATGCTTCGCCCAAGGATCACCCAAGAAAGCAATAAAACACTTTGAATGGAAGGGGAAGCATAATATAACAAAGAAATTCCGGAAAGGTAGATTGAAGGATAGGAGGTCTCATCATGAACGAACCTATCACATCCATGGATATATAGTGGTATGACATTGTCATTATCTGGTCACTAAACCAAGGTAGTGACTCTCAATTGCATGGCTGAGAGAAAGGGGTTCTCATCACGAGCCGACCTTCTCATTTCCAATAGGTATTTGTGGATGGCATTTCCACCATCTGGTCACCATGCTAGGGAAGTGACCTTCAACCTCTCATTTTGCTAAAGAAAATATAAAGAAAGAAATATAAAAGGAAAATAATGGGCTTGGAAAAACTGCATTGCGGACAAAGGTACCACACACCCTCTACAAAGGAACCCATGAATGAAACACTACAACCCCTAGTATGTCATGAGCACTTTTCCCATTGAGTCTTGGCCACATCCACCTCATACACTCTACATGGCTTAGAGATGGAATTCTTAGAGGCTCTCCTTGACCTAGGAAAATATCTACCCAATAGGACACATTATCAACCCTCCCGTACTTAAGTTTGACAAGTCTCATAGTGTCTTTGAGTTGTTAATTGTTTGATATAATAATCTTTGATGCACATGCTTAGATGGCTTGTTTATTGATTGGATCCACTTATCATGATGTTATGACTTGAGATCCTTGGAGGGTGTTCCCATTTGTTTTTCTAGGACCTAGTTGGTGGACAATTTTGGGAGAACAAGCCTAGCTTGGGCTTCCATGGGGATACAATCCCACAGGTTGGATGTCAGGGGCTTGCATGCCAAATGAGAGAAATATAACTTGGATGACCTTGATGATGACTTGTATGACCTAGCCCACCCATTTCCTACCAAATGATTTTCCCAGGAGGGGGAAAACGTCCTACTTTTGAGCATGACGTCATGGTATTGGGGGTTTGGGCTTGGTGGTGAGGTGTCACTCACTTTCACTTGGAAGTTTTGAGGGGAAGAGGGTTTTCACCAATAAAATATCATCTAGATGCTTGACACATGGCCTTGGGAGACCCTTCCATCCTTCTCCAACATCAACAATCTCCTCAAAGTGGTAAAAAATTCCCTAAAGGGGTGACATCATCCTTAATTAGGGTTTAATTTGTGCAAAAGATCAAATTCTAAGTGAATTGTTTAATATTATTGTGTCAAGGGGGAAAGATTAGGGTTGTTGACCCTTAATCTTGTGTTTTACTCCTTATTTTGTGGACAAGCCATGTTGGCTAATTTTTGTATAAATAGAGATCATAAGATCTCATTTTCAATCATAACTCTCCCTATTGTGAGAGGCTTGGTCTAAAATTTTCGGCCTCCTTGGCTCTTTTAGCTCATGTGCACTTGTGTATGGATATACTTATGAATGTTTGATGGATGAAGTGATGCCCTAGCCTCAGAAGGCTATTTTATTGCTATTGTGGTGGATTATCTTGGCATTCTTCCTTGAATTGGTATGGTTTTTACTTTCTTGCTTAAACAAGGGTTTACTAAGAGAAATATAAGGGAATACACCCTCTCAGCTCAAAACCTAGCCTTTAGAAACTTGACTTGGGAAGTAAAAGAGATTACACCCCCAAGTAGGTAGGTTCTCTAAGATCCTTTGACTCCATTAACCCAATAGTAAAGGCACTATCATATTCTTTTATGCATTGGAGATATAAAATCATTGCCTTGGGAAACATAATCTTGGATCTTTGAAAGTTCTCTCACTTAAAGTTGTTTTATCTCATTGAGAGGAGTCATCCCCCACTAGGGCGTCCCCTCTCTCCCAACACTCTAATTTTTTATACAAATTTTAACCTACAACCATTAGGGTTGCATAACCCTAGCTACTAACCCTCTCATAACTCCTAAACTAACCCTAAACTAGCTCTCTAACTTTGCTCACTTACTCTACTAACTAGGGTGCGCCTTTTGAGGTAGTTCTTGGCACCTTTTAATGGTTAATTTTTTTGTTGTTAACTATTGAATTATACATCCATAAGGCAACCATCTAATCTACGTCTTTAATTGCCCATTTTCAGCCTATAGGCATTACTAAGTTTGATGTTGATTTACTTGACTAGTCTAGATTTTTACATGATGATTTTTAGATGTTTTACTTGCTAATATAAGCTGATATGTACTATTGTAAACTAGGGGCATCAATATTAACTTTTTTATCCTACTAACATATACTATTTCAAAGTTTTTTTTCTTTGTGTCTTGGGTAGGTACAATCATCTAGAGAAGAATTATACTTGTGGGGCATCCTTTACTTGACTTACAAGGTATCTTTCCCTACCCTTCATTCAATTCATAATTGACCTCTAGGGGCTTCTTTTCCACTTCCCTCCTTATTTGTCTCAATCCCCCTAGGTTCATCGGGATGGCCTCCCTAGAGTGACCTAGTCACCCTTAAAGTGTGGGACCTACATCGAGGTGACATTGGGTGTAGGATTCCCATAATTGTAGCACTTGTTCCTTGGTTGGGTCGGGCTTTTCCCAACCTACAACTTGTGCAATAACAAGCCCATCATTTTCCATTTGGTCACTAACATTACCACCAATCAAGGAACTATCCTTTGGGATTACAACACTAGATAGTGCTTGTGATGTTTTCTGACATTGAGCTTGCAAAACCTTATCCATGAACAAAGTGAGAAAACTTGATCATTACATGAAAAGTTTCATTTTATCAATGCACATTACAAAAAGTGATGTCAAACTAGGAAAAGATCAATGTACATAAAAAAAAACATGTATCAAGTGAAGGATGCATGCAAATTTGAAAGAGATCTAGTTTTCTAATGCATATAAAATATTATTGAGACATGATGCAATTTGGTGAAGTAAATGTTGGGACATGATTCAATTTGGTGAAGTAAATGTGTGCATGCTCATAATCAATTTAAATAATACCATCCACTCACTTAAGTTTTGTCCAGGAATAGAGCATTAAGGTTGCATTTATATTTTTTGGGCCCCAATATAAGGATAATAGTCTACGGTTTGTGGGTGCATGTGAAGGGAATGATTTATATTTTTAAAGTAGTGGGCTTATCTCTCTCTCTCTCTCTCAACACCCATATATTATGTAAAAATGCCAAGGTAGCCATATATTGGGGTGATCATGAGAGGGAGATAAAGTCTTTTTCTCACAACCTAGGAATTTATAGGATTAGTAAAATGTGCACATGGCCTAACTATAAAAGACTACTAACAACATTAAAGAAAATTGTCATTATACACAACAAAACATGAGAATACTTCATTGTTTTTTACTCTTCTTCATTTGGATTTACTCTAGTTTTCTTCAAAGCTATAATTATTGAAGAAATTCCAATACTAGCATTAGGTTTTTGTCCTAAGAAGTCAATATAAGCTAGAGTTTGGGAGAACATTAGAGTAAAAAAGCATTTGGGAGAACATTAGAGTAAAGAAGCATTCGATCTTGATAAGGTTTTGTGGAATTTGGAAACCTTAGTATACTTGGAGTCCTTGATGTAGATAAGATACATGGAGATTATATTGTACACTTTGTGATGCTAGTGAAGGTTTCATTTTGTAGAACGTTTAATCTACAATTTTTATTTTTTTAAAGAACTCTACATTTAATAAAATAGAAAAATTGTACAAAATTAAAAATAAAGTGAATTAAGTAATATTTTAATATAAAACTTCATTATATTGATAAGTTTGAATCATATTGGCATTCTCACATTTTTCCAAATTAAATCATATTGGCATTCTCGGAGTTAGATAAATGAAAGTCAATACTCGCATTTATTCCCCCTTGATATGAACTCATAAATTTCGTGATATTAAGACAGAGACATAAAAAGGAATCCCAGAAGAAATATCATCTGTAAAAGATTTAAACGTGTTTAGAGATAGTGAGCATCGTGTTCTTACGATTTTATGAATCACTTCCGTTACCACCATGACGTCTCCTGAATTGTTCAGTGCCACTTTCGTGCCCATCGACACCTTCACGATCACTTTGATTGCCACGAGGAACTTGATGCAGCTGTTCATTTGGCCTCTCTCTTTGCATGTCGTTGACATTCCGGCTCTGATCAGGACGCAATGTATTGTTAGGACGATGAGTTCTTCCCCGTGAGTAACTGTTTTTGTGGATGGAAGCATTTCCTCTTCCTTGCGTCCCTTGCCCAGGGAAAAATTGAGCAGGTGGAAAGCCTTGTGCAGGATTGGGATAACCTTGTGCAGGATTGGGATAACCTTGAGCTACATTGTAGTTAAAAAGTGGCCTGGTTTGGATGGGAACCGCAGACGTTGTTACTCCATAATTCGGAGTTGGGACGAACGGCCTCGCGTTAAAGCTCTTAGCTGGAGGTCTGATATAATTGTCGTACGCAGGATCGCCATTAGTGGGACAATTATGAATGTAGTGGTCATCTGTAAACAAAATACACATATATTAGAACTCAGAGTTTATTTAGTATAGACAACCCTAAATATCTCCAATCAGAGACCAATCAATTCAATGGAAAAATGTGTCAGGGTTGTATACCTATCTGGGCTACACTAACTAGGCATTTGATAGAGATAGCAAACCTGGTGTGAGGCAGCGGTGACATACGTAGCCCGGAAATGGCTTGCTGCGAATAAAACCATTCTGCCTGCGGCCTGTATAAGCATTACGTCATTAGGTGGATTTACAGGTTTTTTAGATTGGATTTTGAATTATATTGGGAGAATGAATGAAGGTCCTTCGTAAATATAAGCACCTGCTGATACGTTTACGTTTGTCTGGACATAATTTCCAGTTTGGTTTTGCTGTTGAGTTTCTTCAAACTGCCTCACTGGCTGATCAAAGGCATCTTGCGCAGGGGAAGTAGAAGCAGGCACAACGATGAGTGTGGATGGAGAGGCAGAAGTAGAAGCAGGCACAACGACTTGTGTGGATGAAAAAGTAGAAGTAGAAGCAGGCACAACAACTTGTGTGAATGGAGAAGCAGATATAACTTCTGCACTGTTGCTTTGTAATGTGGGGATGCCTTGGATGGCTCTCTCGAACGCTTCTCTGCAAAAGCAAAGGGAAGGCACTTCAAATCAAAACTTGATGTTAAATAATCAATGTTGATGTGTAAAGCTGATTAAAATTCTAGTTTTTAGATTAAATAATCATTGCTGAAGCTAATTAAAATTCTGAGCAGATTGGGATATAAATTGTTGGGGATTTTATATTCGGTTAAAAAAGGTTAAAAGAAAATCATTAAAAAAATAAATTATTTAGAAAAAGATATTTTATTATATGGATGTGTGGTATAAGGATGTGAAGTAATTTGGTTATTTTATATGGATATGAAGTTTGGTGATGTAGCTTTTCTAGAAAATTTAGGAGAATGAATTAAAAGAATTTCATAACTTATAATCATACTTAATATACAAGAATAAATGTAAACAAGGCTTTCCAAAAATACATCAAACTTCAGCTAAAACTACCAAATCAAGTAGGGATGGTATAAAGGAAGTAGTCATTTTGCTAAAAAGATTATTACATTTAAATTTAAGGAGAATCTGCTGTGTGATAAAGAAGAACTACTGGATAAAATGAAACAAGATACTCCAAGGAGATGGCCAACCTTAAACTAAAAGATACTCCAAGGAGATGGCCAACCTTAAACTAAAAGATCAAAAGTATCTCTAGGTTTTGACAGGAGTAAAGAGGAAAATCAACATAGCTAAAATAAGAAATACATAGTGAAACTGGGCTTTGGATAATTATTTCACTAAGAAGATTGAAGATGAAAAGCACTCTCTTAAAATGGGTTGGATCTCATTTCAAAATATTTACCCCAATACTTTTAATTGAACAGAATTTTGATAACATAAGATAAACTAGCACAGCCGCAAACTCGTGGCTGGTGAACCTCGAAAGGCAGTTGACTGTATTAAGACTTACTGACCAGTCAAGAACTGAGAATATGAAAGTGTTGGAATTAAGTTTGCTAATCATTTGAACTTGGCAATTAGATGGTCACACAGTAATTAACCAAAACACCCACCTTTCAATGACAACTTAAAATGAAATTCCAAAATCATAGTTTTTCCCATGGACAGGAGGAGTTAGGGTTTCCTGATAAAATTTTCAATGCATGGGGCTGACTGTATTAAGACAGACTGAATTCACATTAAGCCAACCAGGAACTGAGAATATGAAAAAGTTGGAATCATGTTTGCTAATCATTTAAAGGTGACAATTAGATGATACATAGTAATTAATCAAAACACCCACCTTCCAAGAACAACTTAAAATGAAATTCCGAAATCATAGTTTTTCTCATGGACAGGAGGAGTTCGGGTTTCTGATCTTTCCGAGACCTAAAAACACTTTGAAACAATGGATATATCCCTAAAATAAAATTTCGTCCAACCTGATTTCAAAAGTGGCTAAAAAATTTATTTTGATTAATCTATAGCACAATTACAAATTTAAAAAGCGCTAGACCAGCAATGAAACAATCTATATACTATTGAATTTGCAGCCAATCAACAAACACAGAAACAATCAACAAACGAAGAAAATTTAAACAATCTATTGAATTTGCAGCCACTGATTTATTTATAAAATTCTATTATATTAAACCATCGCAGAGATTCAACATCGTTTGATTAGGAGATAAACAAAGCATGCGTTTTAATTAGATTCGATCACGTACTCATCAGGTTGGCTGGCAATATTCGTTCTCGGGGGAAAAACATTCCTTTCCCTTCTGCTAGTATTGGCAAAATTGTCAAATGCAGGGTCTCCGTTGGTTGGACAATTATAAATGTAATGTTCTTCTGTTGCAACAGCAGCAATAGAGTTTTTGAGTACATGTAATGAAAAAAATAACCTGTGCACATTGCTTTTCTATTTTTAAGAGAAAAATATTATTGTTAAGATCAAACTGACCAGCTCGAGACAAATATTTTTTTTGTTGTATCAATAGAGTTTCTGTGGTTATACCTGCAGCTCCACATCGATGGCAAACGTATCCCGCAGGAGGTTGTTTTTCGTGGTAATCTGCACCTCTTCCTCTTCCTCGCCCTCGCCCTCGCCTAACTCCCGTTCTCAAATATCTGTAAAAGGTATAACATAACATGCCTCTCTCCTTCTCACTCTGCAACTGTGTGAAAGTAAGCTGAAGTACTAAAAATGAAATCAAAAAATATGTAGCTTGGTTACCTTTGCCAATCCGCCACTGATTTTCTAACGAACTCTGAGATTTTTCGGTTCTCTTCTTCTCTCGTCATGAGCTGAGCAAGAGGTTGGATTGCATGGCTGGTTACTGCAGGAGGAGGGGGGGGATTACTGTTATTATTCTGTGTGGAGATTGAAAGATTTGAATAGAGACCCTCGAAATCGAAATCGTCATCGTTATCAGCATAGAAATTATTTCCGGGTTCGTACTCGTCATCGCTCTCTCTTTCTAACCTATCGGCCATCGTATACGAAATCAGATAACCTCAGAATCAGATAATCAGAAGGCAATATCGGAGAGACAACGATAAGGAGAAATGAATATATAATCAGAAATACTACTTCAAGTGATGCGTCTCTCTGTTCGTGCAAATTCAAATCATTCAACGCTGGAAAACCTAGACGATCCTTCGTTTAGTTCTACTAATGTTCATGGTTTTAAATTCCACAAGTGGGTTTCTCAAATCTTTTATAATTTTATATAGAAAGAATTGAAAATTAACAATATTATGTTTTAAAGTTCACCTGTATGGCATTACATTTCTTTTGTTATTTATTTATTCATATCACTTATTTAATAAAAAATGTGTCATGCTTTAATTTCATTTGGTATTGATTATGTTGTTCAATGTGTAAAATGTTATATTAAAAAAAGTTAAATTATATTTTAAAAAACAATTGGTATTGATTATGTTGTTGTTCAATGTGTAAAATGTTATATAAAAAACAATTTAATTATATTTTAAAAAACAATTGGTATTGATTATGTTGTTTTTCAATGTGTAAAATGTTATATAAAAAAATATATATGTGAGAGTGAACATGTTGCCTCTTAAAATTGTGTTTAAAACATGCTCAAGAAAAAAATTATTACATTCATACTATTTCTAGGGTAGTTCATTCTAACTACTAGAAATATAAAAAAAACAATCTAGATTTGAATGGAAATCAAAACTAGCATGTCATGCAATTAGAGAGGTCAAAGACATTGGAAGGAAAGTGTTTATAGATGAACTCTTTTCATATAAAATCACTACATTTAATTAGAGAGGTCAAAGACATTGGAAGGAAAGTGTTTATAGATGAACTCTTTTCATATAAAATCACTACATTTTTTGATAGGTTGTAGTTAAGGCCTTTGTAAGATTTTACATATTTGTTTCTATATCAAGATTCAAAACAATTCATAAAAAAATATTTTCTAATTTATTATTATCTTTTTTTAACACACCTTTAAGGATTTGTCACTTTAAACTACTTTTTAATCTATTTTTACCCTTTGCTAACACTAAGACTTTAGACTAAACCTCCATAACATAATGAAACTATACAAACATATGGTTTACTAATTTTTCATTAGATTTTCTCAATATACACCACCTTGGACCATGCCAATTTTTATTATGTTTTTTATCCCAAGTTAAAATTTTATTTTAGAATGCAAATAAAAAAAAATTCTATCTTGAGGAGACTATTAAGTTTCCATATTTTATTACACAACCATTATTTCCCCTCTACATCCACTTCTTCCATTTTACACCATTTTTGTTGCATAACCAAGATTTAATGTATAAACACATGTCACTTTGTTCTTTGACCATTGTAGTTCACCTTGAAATAATTCAAACTAAGAGAAATGTGTAAAGGATAATATAATGCCTCCATTATTTAGCAAGCTCATTCTATAAATTAATATAACTTGCTTCCATCCACTCTTTCCTCCACTATGAAACTAAACTTGTAGAGTTTGCATCCACTGGACTAAAGATACCTTTATTGTGAATAGATTCTAGTAAAGAACTCAAAAGTTTAAAATTTTCAATACAATATATCTAAGCATCTTCCCCAATTCTAACTCTATTACCATTTCCTACTTTCCAAGCTTCTTCTAGTTAGCAATTATACTCCATTTCAATAAGGGGATCCCCTCCTTTTCATGTCTCCTAGTCCACAAAAAGTTGAAATTTATCCAACATCCCTTTTGAGATATGCACCAGAGACGACTAGTAAAATAGAATACTTTTTGGCATCGATTTTACCAGAGTCAGTTTACCACCTTGAGACAACCACTCGATGCACCAATTAGCAGGGCATTTTTTAGAGGCGAAATTTTGCTACCTGGTTATTTTTGGGGCATTTTATATATATATATATATATATATATATATATATATATATATATATATATATATATATATAT
>JZKD02S1612346.1:68567-85303 GCA_000966675.3 Picea glauca | reverse complement strand
ATATATATATATATATATATATATTAATTTGGTTAAAAAATTTCCTACTTTTTACATAAATCATTAAATTGATAATAGTTTTAGTAGTATATGATTTTTATTGAATATTGGCCTACATATCTATATGTATTATATTCAAAATCAAAATAGTTGTCTCGAATACTATACATAGGTATAATATTTGAATCCTTAAAAAATGCCCTACTACTATTGATTAAAGGGGAGCCTAGCTCACTATCAGAACTCAAAGCAAATCATGCCCGACACCTACCCAAAAAGCTAATCCGAGATGAGGTTGGGTATGGTTAGGACCTAGCTCGCTTCACTCCAATTTCTAAATTAGAGAAGGGTAAGATTGGGTGAATCTTTAAAACTATTTTTCCAAAACAAAACCTACAAAGATGTGGGAACACTCAGTAATAACCATTGTTCAGATGTAAGAAGAGGAGTTTTTACTCACTCATATAACCCCCAAAAGAACTAGCAACAAATTAAAGAGAATTAGCAATGAATTCTCCAACTAATTACAACGAGGGTAACAGCGGGGCCGTGAAGAAAGAGTAGGGATTGCAAGCTGATAAAAGTAGGGAGATTGGACTAAAGTTGAGCATTGTTTAGATGTAAGAAGAATTTTTACTCACTCGTATCACCCCAAAAAGAATTAGCAATGAATTCTCCCATGAATTGCAGCGAGGGTAAGAGCAGGGCCATGAAGAAAGAGAAGGGGCTGCGAGCTGGTAAAAGCAAAGCGATTGGATGAATGTGGCACGATTGGACACAATCCAGTATTAGCTTTAGTTCAAATTAAAGTTTCACTTTAAATGCATTAAATGAAAACATAAGTTCAATGATCTAATATCAGCTTAAATGCTAGAATTCCAAGTTTGGTGTCTCTCATTTGAAGAACCCAATGCCTCTTAAAATCATTAGGAAAATAAAGGATTTAATCCCCAAACCCAGAAGAAGATTGAGTTGAATTGACTGGTTGAATAATACTATTTCCAAAATAGCCTCTTCCTTCACATATATGGAAAGCAACTTCTACTATAGAAAGTGAATTGAATAAACAAGAGTTGAAGAAATGATACAATGGTTCCTTTCGAGTGTTTTGAAGAGCCGTGGGTTATATTTTGTGAGAAATATGGCCTTAGGTTCTCAGACTATAATAGGAAATTGATCTATTCCAAAGCATATCCTTCACCTGAGAGTAATTAATGGTTCCCTATTGGTTATATCTCCTTCACATATTGAAATATGGAGCTTGGGACAGTGTAGAGTAAGGCTGAGAAATGTATTTGAGATATTCAAGATCAATATAGAAGGGTCAAAATATGTAGGCCACATGGATCTTGGATACCAAGACCATCGCATCGATTACCTTGTCTATTTCTTCCACATTTACAAAGATCTGTCTCCAGAAAAGAAGTTATGCCAACCAAATAAATATTGGGTTGAAGGACCACCAAGAGAGTATCACAATTGAAAGAAATATTTATGACGAATGTGTCCAGCTAGGAATTTTAGTTTTCCAACCTTAAAAAGCCACAATGAGGCATAATGTGGATTTCACTATGATTTGGGTGCCACTACAAAAATCCAAGTAGATTACATGCTTGGAATTTTCACCTTATATAGTAAATCATAGGACTAGAATAACATCCTTAGAGATTCATTTCCTCTATTCCTTACACTTGATCCAGACAAGGATAAATAATATGCAAGTAAGATAAATAGGGAATTGGAATTGTTTGCAAATATTGTTCATGTTTTCAAGATAAAAGTTCTAGGGTTGTAATTTGACCTTCTATGTTTGTTTCTGCACATCTTTTAGCTTCATTTTGAGGCCCTCTTTGTCAAGTTCAGATTAAAAAAATGACCATCGACAAGGAGGCTAAAGGTAATGAGGTGAATGCAAAGAGAATTAGGGATTATCATCACAAAGTTGAGATAGAACTTTCTAAAGTTTGTGATGACATTGTCACTATTTTTTACTGCAATAATATGTGGTCCACCTGGAAAAATTTGTTTGTTTGATGATTCGGATGGAATGGAAAAAGAAAACACTAGCCTTGTCTACCATCATGGAAGACTTATTTCTCTATATGAAGGAGACAAACCCTCTTATCTAAAGTTATTTGAAGATGGATATTTACAAACTCTTGGGTAGATGGATTATGATAAAAAAATTACTTACTCCTTTACAACACATTCAAAGGTCAACCTTGTCACTCGAGAAATGTTTACATTTTACATTCATATAAATCAAGTGGATGTAGTGTGTTGAGAACTTGTTGAAAATGTAAGGAGGTTCAAGTCAGATTTTAAGAGTTTGGAGATGTGAGGAAATGAATGCCATTTGGAATTCAATTCTTGAGAATCAAAGACCATATTTTTTATGTTCAGGTGAGCATGTTTTATCCGCTGAACTACCCCACCAAAACACATAGCAGAGGAAACCCAAAAAGTAGCACACCTCTTTGAGATATTTCATGTACATCCTCTAATTTGGCAAATAAAGATCACAAGTTCTATACCATGAGTTTCACCAGCCATTTTATATTACTCAAATTATGGATCCTCTCAATGAGTTTAGAGTTATTTTTTATCCTAGATCTTACCATCTCTAACAAGTGGAGGTTTGAGCTAAGAGTCTCACGAGGTCAAAATATAAACCAAAGGCATGTTAAATCACATTAACAACTTAAAAGATAAATGTTGTAATTAATAATCACAATCCAATTATTGGTTAGGATCTAGAAAATTATGGTTTGAGACTACTTCACATTTCAAGTTTCGAAGTTAAAAAAGTTACCAACTTAACGAGAATTGTGACCTCAAAACGAGAACTCTAGCTCAAAAATATGATATATTTTAGTAAAAAATCACCAAAATCAACCCCCAAATCAAAAAGTGGTGCTACTAGTAGCATCATTTTTTTGAGAGGTGGTTAAAATTGCAACTTGTTTGAAATCATGCCCTTGACATTGTTGACATTTGAGTAAGAAACACCAAAATCAACCCCCAAATATAAAAGTAGTGGTACCAGTAGCATTATTTTTTGAGAGGTGGTTGAAATTGCAACTTGTTTGAAATCACACCCTTGACATTATCGACATTGCAGACAGAACCCTGAAATTGATCCTTGAATTGAAAAGTTATGCTACCAGTAGCACGAGCTTTTTTTTAGACTTAAAAATATGACCTAATTGAAATGTGGCCTTGGCCACTATCACCACCATAAATACAATAGTTGAATATAGAATCTTAAATCTAAAAGTGTTAACTTTTTTTTGTATCTGACAAAATCAACAACTGGGCGAGCTTGCACTCGTGTGGAATAGAGTTGATTTTAACCACTACTATTATAATCTCTGGGCATACCCATGTGGTCCCACGCATGGTACAAACAACTTTCCAAAGTTTGAACCAACAACGTCAGAAAGAGTGCCTTAACAATGCACTTTATTGTGAATTGATATACACCTTGGTAATTTAAATGCGTGCGCGTGGAATGAATCCAAATGGACATATTTGAAGTGGACATCTAAAAGTCCAATCCATTTAAAAGCTGGCTTGGTAGCTCTTCCAAAGTTTCACCACTAGTAGTTGTAGAGTGAATTCTCCTGTAGTATTTTAAACTACCCCACCTTCTCAAATATTTGTCAAACACATCAGATGATGTAGTCTTTTTAAAGAAATTTACTCTCTTCATCCTTCACCATTTCACGATGGTCCTCAAACGCCTCGGAATTGAATTGATACAGCTCTTCAACTAGTTGTTTCATGTAAACATGTAAAATGATTGAGCCGGTCTAATTTGGAACTAGAATATCTACAATACAATGATTTTCTGTAATGACGACCAGACGATGGGCATTGTGAGGATCAAATATTTGACCTTTACAACAGGTCATCCTTAACCTGATTGTATATTTGGATGACTTGAATCTACAATCGGGTTAAGGTTGGGGATATAGTGCAGTTGCACTGTACAAATCATGATAATCAGAGAGGGTGCGGTACTGCAATAGTCACTATAATAATGTACGGTGTGATGAGATGAGGAACAACTCAGGCTTCATGTTGATATCAATAATTATTATAGTAATACTATTATTTAAGGCTAATTGAAGTTGAGCTAATTCGTCAAGTCAACCTCACGAGTCACCTACCTTCGATTGATGAAAACTCCATAAGGTAAACACGGGTGCCTCGACTTTGTCTGAGAGTGTTTGATATCATTGCGTAGAATTCAAAGCATTTGGTAGATATTTTGATTGATTCACTATTTTTTTAATTATGATTATGTTGATATAGGTATTTGTTTTGGAAATAGGATAAAGAGTAAAAGATTAGATGGTGGGATGGTCGAATTGTCATATTTTCTTTTAATTTTCATCGTCTAATAATTTAATTATTTAATTAATATTTATCATCCACTATTAATATAAATATATTAATGAATATTTAGCAAGCAAAGATTCAATAATAATAGAGATGGTTAGCCCGCAGGGGTGCAGATCGATTGGCAAGTGTCGTGTAAATGGAAGGAAATATGTAAAGGAAGTCTCAAGTTCGATTATCACCCCGATTTACTTGTGCTCCATGCTTGCGAGTTGTGTGGCACACCTGGGATTATAGTGGTAGCAGACGAAGATCAACCATATATCATGCAAGTACAAAAACTATGAGTTGTCAATTCCCCCAATAAAAATAATAATAATAATAAAGATATTTAATAATTTTATGATTCAATTAATATTCACCATCCACTATTAATATAAATATACTAGTGAATAATTATTAAGCAAAGACTCAATAATAATAGAGATAAAAATCATATAGAAATCAATGGAATTGAATATGAAAGTACTACAAACGAGTAGAACTGTAAAAATTTATATCACTTTATTATACAAATTTTGCCATTTACATCATTACGACAATTCAAATGGTATATGTTAAATTTACTAATGATCCAAAACATTAGATATTCCCAACTTCTTCTTCCTCTATTAATACATGTGGAATTGAGTTAAAAGAGGCCAAAGTACAACATTAATTGTTTTCCAACTCCTTTTTCCTCTGTTAATACATTTGGAATTGCGTTCAAGGGGGCCAAAGTACTTCACAGTTTGAATGGAAATGTATTATAAATGAGCAATTTACCACTACAGAGGCCAAGTACATTTACAGCTTGAATGGAAATATATTATAAATTAGCAATTAACGATTGAAACAGTCTTAATGAAAAATTCTATCAGCCAATAACTATAAATTAAATGTATTAAGAAAAATTAATAGAATCTATAAACATGAACAACTATAAATAAAAAAATAATGTTTCAAACAATATGGATGGGAGAAAACAATACGTTTCAAATTGTCTCATTTAACTTCAAAATAAAAATAAATTTATTTTAAATTTCATGGACCATCGAGTGGATCAAAGAAAATTAGGGAGAAGAGGATTTATTCACACAGGGTTTGTTTGAACGTGGGGGCGATGCTCGACATCTCCCCCTCCCCCATGCGCGTGGATTGCATGCATGGATGATCCGGCCATTTCTCCCTGGGCACCCACGATACCCAAACAACTTATGCTCCAGTTGTCTACCCACCAAAGTGTCGCAAGGGAAATGTTGGGCATTGCTCCAGCCCTGTGAAAAATTCTTAGTCAAAGGACCGAGACTAGGTCAAGGGAGGATGGAGCGATTCCTAACATCATCCCCACGACACTCTGACCAACAAACATCAGATGTGCACTTTGTTTAAGCATTGTAAGTGCCAAGGGGATATCACATCACCCCCTCCCCATGCACGTGGACTGCATGCATGGAGGAGGAGGCAATGTCGAGCATTGAGATCTTGGCATCATCTCCTCACCCATGTGTGGACTGCATGCATGGGGTGGGGGGGTGATGTCGGGCATCGCACCCACGACCCCCAAATAGGCTTTTCTAAATATAATTCCTTTGCAGCAAGAAATTTGGTATTTGGTCTATTACTTATGAGATTCCATGTGGTTATTCATATTATTACCAAATTTGATTATTAATTTATTCAGAAAGTTATATATTTTTATTATCAAATTTCAGTTTTTCAATTAAATTTAAGTAATGTGTTTATCAAACAAAATATAGTTTAAATTAATAGTTTTAGAAAACTTGAAACCTTAATATTGGTAGGTGAACATTTTTCTTTATTTTTTATTTTTTATTTTTTATTTTTTTATTTCTTATTATTTAAATTTTCTTTTAAAATACTTTTATTGTAAGCAATCTAATTGTATAATGCAAATATTTTATATTTACATTTTTATTAATATAAAGTATTTTGTATTAAATGGAAAATAAAAATATTAATTTTTATTTTTTTTTATTAATTTAAACAATTAGAAAAAAATTAGCAATTTGTTTAAACTTCTTAGAATTATGATAAATAAAGATAAAATTAATTTCTCTCGGAGGAGACATAAAAAAATCTAGTCATGATAAGAGTTGGTGTGACCAAGGAATGGTGTGATACCTTGGTGATTTTGATGGCTTAGATGCAATGCACGCACATGGAGGAAGAGAGAAATTTCTAGCATCGCCCCATCGACACCCATGATGCCCAAAGAGGTCGTGTGCATGGGCGAGGGGGGCGATGTCTGGCATCACCCCGTTGACACCCGCGATGCCCTTATGAGGGTGTGGGTGAGGGTTAAAATTAGAGAAAACATTGGGGGTGGGGGGTAATATTAGAGAAAATATATTATGTTTTCTCTAATATTACTCTCTACCCCCAGTCTGACCTAGTATGTTTTCTCTAATATTACTCCTTACCCCCAACCCAACCCTCATATGAGAGTGGGGGTGTGAGGTAATATTAGAAAAACATAATATATTTTCTCTAATATTATCTCATTGGGAATCGTGGGTGTCGAGAGGGTGATGTCAGACATCGCCCCCCCTCCCCTATGCACACGACCTCTTTGTGTTCCATGGGTGTCGAGGGGGCGATGTTCGACATCACCCCCTCCCATGCATTGCCCCCTCACACCCATAATGTCAATTTTCTTTTTAATTAACATATTTTAAATAATAAATTTTTATGTTGTTTGTATTTTTTATTTTTTTTATATAGTTTGGGTGTTTTTTTAATTTTTTAATTCTATGTTATTTTTAATATATTATTTTTTTTATTTGGTTGTTAATTTTTTTAAAGTTTTTAGTATATTTTAAATATATCTTAGGTTTGTTTTTGTTTTTTTAAATGTTTATTTTCAATATTAATGTCTTTAGTTTTTTTTTAATGGTGTTTTAGTTTAAATTTAATTTTTTTTTTTGAATTTTTTTTTTTTTAATTAAAAAAAATGTTTATGGGTGTTTCTTTTTCCAATTTTATTATCTTGATAATGCAAATTATTAAAAATAATAATAATATTTAATAAATAAATTATGAAGTAATAACACTTTTAGATTTATGATTTTATTTTTAGGGTTTTATTTGCGGTGGTGTCAATGGTCAATGCCACAATTTCAATTAGGTCATAGTTTTAACTCAAAAAAAAAGTGCATTATTAATAGCATTGTTTTTCAATTCAAGGATCAATTTCAGGGTTTTGTCTGCAAGGTCAACAATGTCAAGGTGCGGTTTTAAACAAGTTGAAATTTTAACCACCTCCAAAAAAAAGGGTGCTACTATTAACACCACTTTTTGAAATAGGAGTAAAAATATCCACTTTAAAAAAACGAAAATTATGAGGAATTCTCGATAAATTGGTAATTCCTCAATAAGTTGGTAACTTTGTTAGTTTGATTCTAGCAGAAAAGAACACATTCTTTACAAGTGGTATTTCCCAAACATATTAACTTTTAGTTTTAAAGAACCCTTTCGTTCAATGCAACTACTGCTAGGGATTCCAAATTATGAAGAAATATTAATGTTTTAAGCTAATAGTGAAGCTTCAATTGTTTTTCTAGAGTCCCAAGAAGAATTCAGATTATGCAGTGCACCTATTCGTTTTTTTTTTGGATGTGCACGCTTACGATATCTTCTTTGTTTATTGAAGTGTCTTCATTATTTACCTGCATATTATCTTATATCTTATCTAAGAAATGCTCGAATAGTGGAATTTATATGATAATATATGATACGTGCAGATTGGTATGATATTTTCGAACAATATTATAATTGAAGATTCGAGAAACAATGATTCTATAAAGGGAAAGTAAGAAACCATGCACAATGTTTTACTCCATCTAGTTGTACTTCCAGGAATGTAGAATGTTGTGTAATAGACATGGTAGATATATTTCCCAAAGAAGTTTGTAGAAATCATTCTGGAGGGTATTATTTTATCATCTATTGTACAATTCAACTGGAAGTATAGGTGGGGAATGACAACCATCTGTAGTCCGAATTTTGTCCAAAGATTGGTAACAATTCTTAACCTAACTATTTTTGGTGATATTGTATAGTTGCAAAACTTGTAATATATTATGGGTATGTTACACGATTGAATGAATGCGACACGATTGGATGAAACCTGGTATTAGGTTTAGTTCAAATTATAGTTTCATTTTAAATTCATTAAATGCAAACATCACTTCAATGATCTAATATCAACTTAAATGCTAGAATGTCAATTTAAGTACGATTAAAAAGAGGGTTTCCACGTTTGGAGTACTATTAAGATATGTTTCCATCTAGAAAAGGGAATCTTGGTGTGATCACAGGTAAAGATGAGAAACATAGGATGAAAGGAGATGTGACTAAGTCTGGCAGTATATCTTTAGTTGAGAGGATCACATGTGTAGAAAAGTAGATATTGTGTGCTAATATCCTCCTACAAAAATTGTCCATTCAACTTTTTGATAGTCAAGCTCGATATCAAATCTTAACCATGCTCTGCATTGTTTCCATATTTGAAAGAAGATCATGGATTATGGCATATCCTTGTTCTTGATAATCTATTTTCCTTAGAAATATTAGGTGCATGAAAATTTATAACCATGGTGACCATTTCCAAAGTGCTAAATCAACACTCACATGTGAAGGCTATGTGTCTTTCATATTGAACTAATCTATACAAATTACAATAATATAAATATGTCCACCATGTGTTGAAGACACACAAGAAAAATTATTAAGATATGTTTCCATCTAGAAAAGGGAATCTTGGTGTGATCACAGGTAAAGATGAGAAACATAGGATGAAAGGAGATGTGACTAAGTCTGGCAGTATATCTTTAGTTGAGAGGATCACATGTGTAGAAAAGTAGATATTGTGTGCTAATATCCTCCTACAAAAATTGTCCATTCAACTTTTTGATAGTCAAGCTCGATATCAAATCTTAACCATGCTCTGCATTGTTTCCATATTTGAAAGAAGATCATGGATTATGGCATATCCTTGTTCTTGATAATCTATTTTCCTTAGAAATATTAGGTGCATGAAAATTTATAACCATGGTGACCATTTCCAAAGTGCTAAATCAACACTCACATGTGAAGGCTATGTGTCTTTCATATTGAACTAATCTATACAAATTACAATAATATAAATATGTCCACCATGTGTTGAAGACACACAAGAAAACTTATCCGTGTTTGGGGTGATTATTCTCAAATCTACTTATTATAAACTTTTGAGAGTTCATAAAATACACAAAAGTAAATCAGTTTTAGTAAATCATTAAGTTTGGTGATAAAAGGATGCCATGAGGCTACCTTTGTACATATAAGTTTTTTCTTTGATACTTGTACAAATGGTTTTGGGAAGACATGTACAAAGGCAACCTCATGGCATCCTTTTATCGCCAAGCTTAATGATTTACTAAAACTGATTTACTTTTGTGTATTTTATGAACTTTCAAAAGTTTGTAATAAGTAGATTTGAGAATAACCACCCCAAACAAGGATAAGTTTTCTTGTGTATCTTCAACACATCGTGGATATATTTATATTATTGTAATTTGTATAGATTAATTCAGTATGAAGGGCACATAACTGTTGAAATATTGCAATTTCGAAGAATATTCTACCTGAAAGAGAGTTGAATAATATTATTATAATATATTAATTAGGCCCTATTGTGCCTAGGTAAAAGTTGTCCCTATTGTGCCTTGACAGCTAAATGTTAATTAAGAGGGTAAAGTGATAGGTCGACCCAGACCTAATTATATGCTAGCCAGACCACTATTTATAAGCGAGGTCAATGCCTCATTTGCACATACACAACACTCAGCTCTGTAGTGCGCAAGTCTTGGAGGAGAAACTACTACAACTGGGGGTGACATCAAGGAGGGTTTCTAGTCCATCTCTTGGTATTTCTTGGTCAAGTGGTTCGCTACCCTTCCTAGTGAAGGAGTAGAGGAGGATATTCTGTTCGGTCTTTGGTCTATCTATATTGAGGAAGTTTTGATAGTTTTTCTCCCCCATGAGGGTTTCCCAAGATAATCTGTGTGTCTCTATTGTTTTTGTGATTGCCTCTCTTTCAGTGATCTTATTTATGCAGCTAATGTTATAAATGATTATAATAATAAAGAAGAATTGTAATTGTTAGTTGTATAAGTAAAAATTCTACATAGAATGAGAGCAGACCTGAAAGAGACCAATTTATAGTTTAGAAAGAAGCAGCTAGCCTCAGTGCACCCTCTCTAAGATTCAGTTTTCAATGTTGTAGCTGCTACAAAATTAGGGTTTCTACTTAAACCCTAAGTGTGAAATTTTCCTTGTTTGAGGGGGACATTGGAGAAAGTAACCACACCTAGGAACTCTCCCTAGGAGGGTGCATCTAGTCCGTGGATCAAAATTCTAAAATTTGAAGTTTGAGAAATTAGGGCTTCCTAATAAAATCCTAAGTTGAAGTTACAGTTGCAGTTGCAGTTGCAGTTGCAGTACCAGTTACAGTTGCAGTTGCAGTGAAAGTTTTTGTGAAGTGTTGGGACTGATTTTTATTGTCCTAGTGTGCCTTACCCTAGCAAATATCCAACTAACTTTAAGTTACAAGTTGAAGCACCTTTGAAGTTTTAAAGGTTCATTATTTATTTCCACTGCTAGAGGATGGTGCCACTACCTAATGATGTTTTCATAGGTATGTACTTACATATGTTTAAATTGTATCGTTATTTTTAAAGGGTATTTTCATGAGAAAGGACATTTTGTCTAAATAAAAATTGTAGATCCAGAGGGATCTCGGATCCAGCGCATTCAAAGGAACTATGCACCCTGGGTTTGATTACTTTGGTATGCCTCTACTTGTTATGGAATTATTGTAATCTTATGAATATCCAAGTTGTATTTTGATCTGTTGAAGTTATGACTATCATACTAACCATTGGTCAA
The DNA here is from genome assembly GCA_000966675.3 of Picea glauca. Taxonomy (NCBI): domain Eukaryota; kingdom Viridiplantae; phylum Streptophyta; class Pinopsida; order Pinales; family Pinaceae; genus Picea; species Picea glauca. The sequence continues at coordinate 73,969 of JZKD02S1612346.1, read as the reverse complement.
AATTAAAGTCAAAATTATTAGATTGATTAAGGTTGATATTATAGAGTTTATTCTCTAACTCATATTTTTGTTAAGAAAGCATATTATCTTAATACAGAGGACAAGTTGAAGATAATACTTGTCATATTGAGTGAAGGAGACTCAAAAGAAAATCAACCACACTCATTCTTGAGAACAAGACTTTGGGTTCCAGGTTTGATTGATTAAGATGATAAGATTCAAATTTGCACATGTCAAGTTTGATAACTGCCTCATTACAAGTAAACACCATAATTGTGATAGAAATATTTGAAAAGTTGTATACTTGGTAGCATGTGAGCATTATTAAGATAAATGCTTATTCTGACCATTTACCAGATATAACTAACATCTCCTCTAGGAGAAACTTCTTGTTTTGTTTCCAGGTTACCATGGAGGAATGATTGAGCACAAAACTTAAAGAGTGTTGCTCTCATTTCTTATTATTGTATTTCTTACTTTTTACCATTGTTTCAGGCAGGTCACAAGTGATAGCTCTGAAGGAGCTACTATGACAATTGTTCTTGATATTGTTTTATTATTATTATTATAAAGAGTATTATTATTGTCTATTTTTTCTCCCTTGTTGTTCTTGTTCCGGGAAGGTCACAGGTGATAAACCTGAGGAAGCTATAAGTGATGAGACATGGAGCAGACTATCCAAGTTATATACATGACCGTATACATCCATGTACCAAAGAAGATGAAGAAGATGTTATTTTTGAGATACAGATTATCTCATATGGAGATTGATTGTAAGGAGTAGAAGGATCCAAAGATGATAGAATAGAACTCACAGTAGACTTGGTCAATGGACAATGAAGCTACCTTGACAAGAAGCACAATTCGTTTGAATTTTGACTCATCTTTTCATATTAAGACTTGGTATTCAACACCAAGTATATTCTGCAAAGACTATGAAGTTTTTGTATAATCAGAAGAAATCAAGACTCAAAGTAAGCCCGATTTGTGTCCAAAGGATTCCCCTAGCAAGAGGGAGAATACTATGACGAGACAGTTGCTCTGGTAATCAGAAGAACTGTATATATAACAAACGTGATTCATTAAAAGAAGATGAAATTGTATGAGATTCAGAGGGAGCAAGTATGACAATCCCTGTATTTGAGATTGAGTTATCTCGAGTTCCAATTGGTGCAGTACATTAGTCGAGCCATGAACACGTGACTACAATATAATATTGAGTTACCTCCAGAGAAATAAGATAAACTACCCTCAGTGTCATTCATTGAGCCACTCTCAGCTTCAGATGAAGTTGTTGCCATGATAGAGTAGAGGAGTTACTCTCAGAGTTCAACAACCATGGTGAGAATGAATCAGTCATTCTTAGTTGTAGGTGCAGAGTCCCGGTCCTAAATGAATAGTTGCAGAGAGAGTAGAGGACATACTCTCAAGTAGTGAGACAGATAGTGCTTTGCAGAAAGAACATAGAGCTAGAACATGATTGTGCAGATTAAGTTGGAACTGAACAAGTGTACCAAGTTGGTACAATGTGATGTGAAAATTTGGTTTCGAAGTATAGGACAGGAAGACTCATGTCTACAAGTTGAAGAAAGCTCCAAGATCTTGGTATGGAAGTATTGATAGTTTTTATGATGAGCTTGGGCTTTACCAAGAGTAAATTTGATTTCAAACTTTACTTCAAGATTGAGAATGATGGACCAGTTGTATTTTTGCTATATGTGGATGACTTATTCTTGAGAGATTAATAAAATCTGATCACAGGTTGTAAGAAGAATTTTGTCGTTGAATTTGAAATGAAGGACCTAGGCCCAATGCAATATTTCTTAGGTCTTGAAGTATGGAAAATTCCAAAAAATATTTTCCTTAGTCAAGGAAAGTGTGTTGTGGAAATTATAAAGAGATTCAACATGATGAACTGTAGAACCATGTCCACTCCTATGGAGATGAATCTAAAGTTACTAGTTGATACTCTATATAGAAAAATGATTGGTTCATTGATGTATCTGACAAATACTAGACCGGATATATGATTTGTTGTGAACACCTTGACTCAGTATCTGGTGGATCCCAAACATGTTCACCTTGTATCTGCAAAGAATGTGATGAGATACTTTAAGGTTACATTGGACTATGGCCTCTGTTATACTGGAGATTGTGACTTCAGGTTGTATGTCTATACTGATTTAGATTGGGATCAAAGTGCTTCAGACTAAAAAATCACTTCAGGATGTTGTTTCAATTTAGGGATATCCATGACTTCCTGGAAAAGGAGGAAGAAATCCAATATTTATCTCAACTCGGTAGAAGCATAGTACATTGCATCATGTTCCGCCAATTGTGAATCCATATGGCTTTGGAAGTTGTTGATAGGTATGTTCGATCTAGAGATGGAAGCTACCATGATTCTATGTGATAACTAGAGTTGCATAAAGATGAAAGAGAACTCATTGTTCCATGATAATATGAAGCACATAGAGATCTGGCATCACTACATTCATGACATGGTGCAGAAGGGAGTTGTAAAGCTCCAATATGTTGGCACAGATGAGCAGGTTGCAGATGTGTTGACTAAGCCTTTGTCTTGTGTGAAGTTTGAGTACTTCTAAGACAAGCTTGGTGTAGTCCAAAAGGACCTCCCTCGAAAGGGGTAGTTATGTTGATGATACTATGGTATCCTGACCAACAACGGGTAGCTCAGTTAGGATTTTATATCCTAGGGGACTGATCATCCCTGGGCAGATCCTGAAGGTCCATTAAGGACAGTTTGTCAGAGTACCTATGCATGTATATGCCAGTTGTGGTCAGTAGTGGTAACTCGATTAGGATTCTATATCCTAGGGAATATTATGATTCCTGGGAAGATATCGAAGGTTTGGTAAGGACAGTCTGTCAAAGTACCATAGATGTTGTTTTTGATGCACCTCCCTCATTCTGTAGCCACATATAGATGTCGATGTTCTAGCTTCGTGTCGTTGATGATGTTATTCCATATTTATGTTGTTGATGATGTTGTTGTTCCAACTTCGTGTTGTTGGTGATATTTTTCCAGATCCGTGTTGTTGATGTTGTTGTTCCATCTTTGTGCTATTGATCTTGATGTTCCATCTTCATGTTGATGATGATGATGATGTTACTCCATCTCTGTGCCGCATATGATGATGATGTTCAGTTTCTACTGATATTGATGATGAGAAAAACTTTCGATGACCTATAGATATGACCGACATTGTTCCCCATGTTGATAACGATGTCCCCTCCTCTTGATGATGTATTGATTCTAGTTAGTTGTTATTAATGTTTTCAATAGAATACCCTTCTTGTTAAGGGGGGGGTGTTGAAATATTGTAACTTTAAAGAATATTCTACCTAAGAGAGAGTTGAATAATATTATTATATTATATTTAATTAGGCCCTATTGTGCCTCAGTAAAATTTGGCCCTATTGTGCCTTGATAGCTAAATGTAAATTAAGAGGGTAAAGTGATAGGTCGACCCAAACCTAATTATAGGCTGGTTAGACCACTATTTATAAGAGAGGCCAATGCCTCATTTGCACATACATAACACTCAACTCTGTAGTGTGAAATTCTTGGAGGAGAACCTACTGCAACTGGGAGTGACGTCAAGGAGGGTTTTTGGTCTATCTCTTGGTATTTCTTGGTCAAGTGATGTGCTACCCTTCCTAGTGAAGGAGTAGAGGAGGATCTTTTGTTCAATCTTTGGTCTATCTATATTGAGGAAGTTTTGTTGGGTTTTCTCCCCCATGAGGATTTCCCAAGATAATCGGTGTGTCTCTATTGTTTCTATGATTTCCTCTCTTTCAGTGATCTTATTTATGCAGCTAATGTGCTAAATGATTATAATAATAAAGAAGAAATGTAACAGCTATATGTATAAGTAAAACTTCAACAATAACTGTCAAATGTGAGTGTGTTTATTTAGCACCTTGGAGATGGTTACCATGGTTACAATTTTCCATATAGCTCGACTGGTTGAGTGTTGTGAATTACAAGAAGGAGGTCACATGTTAAAATTTAGATTAGCTTGTGCATAGGTTGATTCAGTACATATATTTTGCATGCTAACCAATTTTACGAGATTGAAAAAATTTTCAACTACTCAATGAGTTCACTCAGCTCAGCTCCAAAACAAGTCAAGCCTTCTCATTTTAATGTCACTCAGTTAAATCTATCCAGACTCAACAAATATCGACAAGTTTTCCCAATCTTGAGATATTCACTCAACAAGTTTAACTATGTTTGACCAACAATTACCTATTTTAAGTTATTGAGTTTTTAAATTTCTTGAAATTCACCTTGATTGTGGATATGTTGTTCCTGATCAATGTAATTCTAGGCAATCCCTTCCAATCTTCCAATGGTATTATAGTACTCTTATTTGTAATAAGGAAACTCGTGTTAGCCTTGAGTTTTCCCAATTATATTCAAACTCTTTCTCTTTGGATTTTCCCAGTTGTTTCCCTAGTCCAAGTCATGTGACTAATGTTAACCTTGAAAGTGTGTTGCATTCTAGGTCTACAGTAAAAATCTTTGAATAATATAGTTTTTGGGGTATTGGCAATAAATCAAATTATGAGAATCACTCAAGACTTGAAAACCATGTTTGTCTGCACCTTTCCGAAGTGACAACTTTGAAAATAAGCCTTCCTTATTAGACATGGAACCACGATTATTGCATAAAAACACAAGACTTGCTCAAATATTTTGGTAGAATATTCTTTTTACTTTTAATTGTATCCATCAAGTAGGGAATTATCCTCCTAGATAGTTTTTGGATTTGATAAAAGAAAGCATGCAATTGAGAGGATTTCCTTCTTACATCTCAAGAAGGAATGGTTCCATTTGTGATGCTACTGGTTCCCAAACTTTGGTCTATATAATAAGAGAAAAACTAATTATTTCAGTTGAACTAATGTTGGACCATATGCTCATCTCGGAGAGATTTATTTTTGCTCCAAGTCTTAAGTAGAATTTTCTTGATTTGACATGTACTTCCATTGAGTGCTCTAGGAAAAGCATTGGCTTTGTCCCACTCTTTTTTTTCATGTGACATGTGTTGAAATAATGTAACTGCAAAGTGTATTCTAATTATTATTGTTGTATTATTCATTAGATCAATCCCCTATTGCAGATTGATCATGTCGTCTATTGTAAAAGACCAAATCCCCTTTTGTGGATTGTCAAAACATAAATGTAATAGGAAGATTGAGAAGTCGGCCCTGCCAGTGAAAAGACACCTCCACACGTGCCAGAGTTGTATAAATAAGGAGGCTATCACCTCACTTAGAAACACACTCACTTGTTCATTGAGAAGCAAGTTTCAGAGTTGTAGTTGGAGGAGAGAGAGAGAGAGAGAGAGAGAGAGAGAGAGAGAGAGAGAGAG